>NJDD01003004.1:0-39955 GCA_002245505.1 Calephelis nemesis
GGTTACAAGTTTTTATACTACATTGTAGGTCTATTATATATATTGTCTTTGATATATACCACCGGTACCTATGGCTTAAATTTTATCGATATCGATAAAAATGTATATATTGTCCAGTAGCTGTATTTTATCTGTGAGATTCGTACTTTCGTCAAAACTGACATTTTCGTGACGTTTTGTTGGTAACATAGTGCGATGTAAACTGATTATTTTTGACTTTTACATTATAAAAAGATTCTATCCGGTTTGGCGACTACCTATGTACCTAGCGTTTGCTGTTAATTGCTGAATGTGATTTATGAGCTGTGTTTATGAGTTATGATGCGTACTTTTTAGTTGACAGTGCTGTTTGATTTATTTATAATTTGTATTTACTTTTCAGTTTGATTGGATATAAAGGAATTAGGTACCTTAGCGAATATAATATTAACTCGTAGTGGCTTACTTACTCATAGTCTGTGCAGTGTGCTCAATGTTAACAAATGTGTTCTTTTACAGGGTTGTTTTTTATTTGATACTTCAGAGGATATTTTGCTTAAAAAATAATTGAAATGGTGAAAAAAAGATGTTCGTGTAATTAACTAAAATGGATATAGCTAGTCGATTTCATAAGTGTAGGCTGTGTTTAAAGATAGGTGATTTTTGTTCCATATTTGAGAAAGATGATACTATCAAGCTGTCGGAGATGGTTATGGCATTTGCCAACGTTCAAGTAAGTTTAAAATATAAAATTATGCATGAATAAAATGGAGTGGGTTATTCGAATTTCGAAATCTCACATTTATGTGAAGTGTAAAGTTATTACCTACCTAACTATTTTAAATTGCTTTGTATCGCTTGACATTAACAGCTACTAACAGTTTAGGGATAAAAGCATTCTTTTTTCTTTGCAATTTTCCCAGTTCTACAAGAACATTCTTCAGCAGATAATTTTTACAATTAAATAAAAGCCCGGTGAAGTTGTAAAAACCGCGAGGTTGGCAACGCAATAGTCATTCCAAAAAACAATTAAATAAAATTAGCAAAATTCGTCCATCAGTTCAGCTGTAATGAGATGACTTTGCGAAATGGGGATCAATTATTGCTAATTAGTTACGTACTTACATATTCACTCTGATAGAAAAAAGGGATGTTTCCAGTTGGAGTTTTCTGTGTGTGTCAGTGTATACCTATGGTCGCAAGTCGCAAACTAGTGAACCCATTTCCATGTCCATTTTTTGTTTCAAAGTTGAGATGTTGTGACCTTGTTCTAATTTACACTACATATAGGTTTTGTTAGGGGACATTGAATTCAAAAGAAGATACTGTCAAAAAAGAGGATTTTGTCATGAGAATTTTTATTTATGAAGTTGTGATACTTATTGAATTACAAATTCAACTACCTATATGGAATAATATAAATTGTGTAAATTTATATTTTTCCCGCAGTTATTTGTAGAAAGAAATATAATCATATTATACTTAGGTGTAAAATAAAAGACCAATGATAGTTATTTTTGCATTAAATATTATATACCTAGTATTTAATATAAAGAAAAAAAAGTTATATATTATTTTTCGGTTAGCATAAAATCTATGCTAAATTTAATTAATTTATTGCCATTTGTAAAGTTTTTGTAGTAGGTACATAGATATTTTACTTAGGATTTTAATTAACATATTTGTTTTAATAATTTTTGGTAACACTCACAACATTGAGACCATAATTCAAGGTGGACACTGTAAAATTTTCCTCAGTCTTCTTGTTTCTTATAACTTGTACTTAACAGCATGCCCCTTTTTTGTTTCCAACAATTATTACAAAAGTCTTTACACCTTTTTGTTTTTTTTATAGCCATTGACCATTATGCGGTACTAAACGTAGATGCATATACAAATTATTTATAATACAACTTGACTGGTCATACTAATAGATATTTTTCAGAAATGTAAGTTTAATGCAGTTACTTAATAAGGTATGTTGTTATAAGCAATTTATACTTATTGTAATTAGCTGGGACCATTGATTTTAGTCATTATAACCAGCATGTTGTTAAAAACAATGTTGTCATAGATGGTTTTGCCTGTATTATTACACTAGCAGTAATTAACTATGTCATAGTTACACTTTATTTATGTAGAAACTTAATAGTATTTACTTGGACAAATATATATAGCAAAGGAATTTGAATACATATTGAAAGAAATCTCTCTTCCAAATAAATACATACAAAATTGGAATTCATAGATTGGAATGAGTTGTTAATGTATAATAATCCTTATGATATAGTGAACAAAATAATAATTTATTTAACAAAGTTATAAAAAAACAATACAGTGTTAATAAAAAAAAATAAGCAAAGTTCCTATGAGTGGTCAATGGAATAACAAGGGCCAAAACCAACGAACGGAAAAGGTTTGTCAATAGTTGATGATTGTATTATATAAAACTTAGACTAATTTATTTGTTTAATAATAAATTAATTTATTGTCTCCAACGTAATGTCCTTTACATAGGTAGGTACTTAAATGATACTTAAAATACAAAACAGCATATACAAAATACAGAGAAAATAAATTAAAGATAATAGTGATCTCTAATATAAATAAATTATAGATTAGAATTTATTAATTATAGTCCATAGCCATCTACATAGAAAGTGCTCACTGTTGTGTTTTGGTTGAAGGGTAAGGGAGGTACAACCTTATGCATAAGACACAAAATCCCTGCCTTAAGCAGTAACATCCTTTGATCTCTATAGGTGATGGACATCTCTTGACATCAGGAGAGCCGTCTGATTGTTTGCTTTCCTGTGCTATAAAAAAAGTAATCTGTCTAAGTCATCGTCTGAGTTGTCACTGTTACATTATCATCACCTGTTAATTTGAGCAAAGCTGTGTTGGAGAATAACCTATACATGATTCATGACAGTCTTATGACAACTACTTATACATTGTTTTAACAAATACATTTTGTACCTGCTCACTGCTCAGTTGCATCAATTTATTATTGCACAGCTGCTTGCGAGTGGCATTAGTTTATTGATAACAACCAGTTTTTACACAAAAATCGGCTAAGTTTGAGAATAATGTGTAGTCCTACGGCAACTACTTCCACATTAAGTAATTTTCACAACATTCACTAAACTACTAATGAATTTTAAGTTAAGGCTATGTCCTTTCAATGACAGTAATAAACATGCACTTAAAACAAGTTTAGTTGATGACCAGCAGAATAACCACCAATATCCGTATACCTTGTTTCAGATACATGAAGGAGATGGCTTATCCGATCGAGTTTGCACATCCTGTATTGAAAATTTAAGCACAGCATATTTATTTAAAATGCAATGTGAAAGAATCGATAGCTTGCTAAAAAAATTTCCAGGTAAATACAACGAAATTTTTCGTAATTATTTAAAAAGTAAAGTTTAAACCAGGCAGGTTGAGTTTTTGGAGGCAAGTGCAATACAGAACTTTGTGAACTCAAACTCAAATTATGTTTATTTTGTAGGTAAGGCATTTTACACTTAAAACAAGTCAATGTTACTTACATAAATAATGTTGTCCATACATGAAACAGACAATTGAACAACAAAATATCTAAGTTTTGCTAAAATAGTTATTTGGTAGGATGATATGTCGCCTCTGTGGCCTAGTGGTCGCTGTTGGCGTTAAATACATGATGTCTCAGGTTGTGCCTGAGCTGATTCCGGATCGGGCAACTCAAACTATGTTTTTCAATTTCCTAATAGCGTATGGTAAGCAATAGGTTTGCCACCTATCACATGGGATCCGTGTTGCTCCTGTTGGATAGAGGCAACTGTAGCCTTTAGACACCATAGATGTTGAAGGTGTATTGCTGTTCTGCGAGGTGTTTGGCCTAATGTGCAATTCTACCGGCTACTCTTCCTTCCTGACTAGTACATAACATTGCTATAATGGCGGCAGGAATAGGTAAGACAGTGGATCCCTATCCAGGGAAAGTACTGCGCAACGCTCTAGTGTTTCTGGTCTTGCCGATAATAATGAGATATTTAACCTATGTTCGCTTCTTACGTAGTAGTGTACGGTAGATAGAATTAAAATTAATCTACCTTTAAATTTAATTGTAATAAGTTATGAAACCTACTAAACATATAAATAAATAAAATGTCTTAATAACGCAAATAAGCGCTGCGAATTAAATGTTAAAACGTATATTAACATTTAACTTCTTTCAATTTAATTAAATATTTGCACACCACAATGTAGTAGAATATGTTTTATTCTTAAATATCTTTGCAACAACTTTTTAACACACATATTCCGCAAATAAATAATTTTCAATTCATTACGAGCTGCCAGATTAACTGCCATCAAAATATGCATAGTCTGTATTGTAGATAAATTACACAAATTGATCCAACCTGAAGCACTAATACATAGAAAAGCCTAAATGCCTGGGATACCAGAAAAAATGTAATAAACACACCTAGATCTAGATTCTAGATAATCTATGCCGCATAAATGCCTTTCCGCTAGAATCGAATCGTTAGGCGTGTACGCTAACCCCTCAACTCTTCATTGTTCATTGTCTCAGCATGCTTATAATTTTTGTATTTTACTAATACATACTTAGGCCTAGTCCACACTGCGATATTTTACTGCGCGATATTTACTCGCGAATTCCGTGCTCAAAATCACACGTAACACTGCGAGTAAAATTTCGCGCGATTTTTGTCAATTCGATGTAGTTTTCAGCTGAGACGAACATTTAAAATGGATAATATAGGATATTAGAACACTGCGTTGTTAGCACGTAAAACATATTATTTGTAACATTTATTGTATTTGCTACCTCCATTGTATTTCTGTTGGTCACAGGAGATAGCAAATGTAACAAGTCATTTGACAGCTATTTGAAGTACTTTTTATCCAGTGATCGTCACTAAAAAGATACGTAATCAGCCTCCTGAAACAGTTTGTCCCACAAGGGAAATCTCTTAACCAGTCACCAGTTCACGGTGATTGTAGCCACCAACAAAATTCTATGGTGAAGTCTCAGATTGAGTATTGAAAGCAAGATTGTAGGGGTAAATATATAAACAGATATGTTTTACGTGCGAACAATGTAGTGTTCTAATATCCTATATCCATTTTAAATGTTCATTTAATTTTAAACAGTTAAAACAAATACAATTTTTAAGGCTAGTTTAAAAATAGTAAAATGACTCAAAGTGATACGTTGAAGGATAGCGCTCATTTGGACAGGCCGAGACGGGGCGCATCGCAGCGCTATAATTCGTCTTGATCGCTTTCATACATTTTACATAGAGCAACGTCCCAGTGTGCCGGGACTCATCGTTGCTGATTTCCGGGAAGCACTCCTCGTGCATTCCCCGATGCGGCCTACAGTGGCTAAAAATCGCGATATCTACTAGGTGGTAGAGTTTGGCAACGACTCACCCGGATTGGTACCACCGCCTTACCTATTCCTGCCGCCATAACGTCACGACGTGTTCCGGTTCGGAGGGTAAGGTAGCCGGTAAACTTACTTTTGCTCGAGGCCTAACATCCCGACCTCAGGTTGGCAACGCACCATTACCACCTTTGGTGTCTCTAGGCGGCGTGAATTTCTTACCAACAGGAAATCCGTCTGCTTGTTTGCCTTCCTATAACATAAAAAAAAAATCATTATCGTGAACATGATCGTTATTCATTATCGTTGAATGACATTTTAATGCTAAAGTTTCGTATGAAAACTTACGCTAAGAGACAGAACTCACGGAGCTATTTTTACCCGCGCCCGCGGCGATCGCGGTTTTGTTTCAAAACTCACGGGATGGGTAATTTTTGCAGTCCCGCAGCCGCCGCGGTTGAAATTATCGCCCGCAAACTTGGAGGTTGATGATCGCGTGGCTTGCGGTTGCTGTTAAATAATCAGTACAAATAGTACAAAATGGTCGCCCGCCAAGCGATCGCAGAGCGCGCGTTCGCAAACCGCCGAGGCGGCGGGAGCTCGCCGTCCGCACGATCTATGGGCGGGCGACCACTGCTGCGGGAACCGCAACAACCGCTGGCGCTACGGGTGAAAATCGCGCCGTGAAATATGATCTTACTTTTTGCATATAAGATTGGGCCCGCAGATTCCGTAGAATGTACCTTATATTTTTATATACTTGTATTTTTTGTAACTTTGAATTTGAAAAAATTCAAATAAAACTGAAAAACTATCAAAAACTCATTATTGTTTTTTTTATAATTAAATGGAATCTCAAGAATCGTGTTTTTAGTCGTTAATTAATCTAAAACGATTTCTGAACTAAGTACATTAAATATTTGTCTCAGAATGAAACGAGCATAATTGATGGTTCAAAATTAAGTCTTAAATAAATAATTTCGAATTACTAGCCTTAAATGAATGACGCTGTTTGTAAAACGCGGAATCATAGATTTTTTTTGCGACGTATGCATTATTTTATTAATTTTTTTGTTATCTTTTTCTTAGAAATACGTGTAGATCAACCAGGGGTTTCGGACTATAATGATTTGTACAATAAAGAATTTCATGTTCATTCGGAGTATGTACAGGAAGAAAATAATGATAATTCAGTAAAAGCATCAAATATGGCACCGCCTTTGAGCCCTTGTTATGAAACAAGCGATGAAACTGACAGTGATATTGACTCGGTCAAGTGCGTTTACTGCAGCCAGTCATATAGTAACTATGGTGCACATACTTGTCATGTAACTTGCACGATTGAACACAATGAAATGCAAAGAAGCACTAGTGATGAGACACTTGTCGCTGCTGATGTAACACTAACTAAAACTGATCCCAATTCCACTATCACAAGTATACCAGATTACATAAATGTATCATGTGTTCTATGTGATGAAAAATATAATAACTACGATGAATATGTACTACATTTGAACAAATGTATGACCAATGTCAAGCTACGTCATTTTGTCTGTCCCGTTTGCCATGAAATGTTTTCTGATAAATTGAAATATTTGGATCATTTAAAAATGAACCATTTCAAATTTAACGACTCATTTGAAGATCCAGGAGTTGATTGTGTGGATTTTGCTCCAATTATCATAAAAGAGAGCAAACCTAAGACTGTACGTAGACAAATTGATTGGTCCATTGAAGATATTTATCAAGAAATTGAGTGTAGGAAGATTGATCCGAAACCAACCCCAACAGCAAGTCCAATCAAAAATTTCTTTTCAAAATTGGGGAATGAGTGAGTTACAAATGGAATGTTGGCATGCTTGGGACTCTCATCATCTCTTACAAGGGCTTACTCTACTAACACGCTTATAAGTAATTTCTCTTATCTATATTTTAACATTGTGATATCTTTATGTATTTTTTCTTTATTTAAAATCATAAGCAAGTGAATATGTTTCTTTAAAGGGGTCGTCCATAAATTACGTAATAGGCCCACAAAAAGGAAGGTGTTTCTATTTGTTTAGGTAGTACCTAAAGTATTGGATGTTGCCTACAATTTTATGGGTAGATATGCTACTTTGTTAAAAAACTCTTTGAAATGATCAGCGGTCTTAATTCAAATATCGATGGATATTTGAAAAAGATAATACCTAACCTTAGCATTATTAACTATTAAGTACAGAAGTACTAATTAAATTATGCGCTTCGGCTATATTCGTCAAGCTTCGGAAATCTGAATGTATTTTAATTAAAGATATCTATAGAGTTGTTATTACACATAATTATTAATCATTTCGATTAAATTTAAATTAGGTTAGCCAATTTAAAAATAGAAGTATGAAGTGTAAAAAGAGCAAATAGTGCATAAGTAAAAAAATATATGGATCATGATAAAATTAATATGGGACGGAGCCATGAAAAAATACATCAAAATTTGTCCGTTTTTGGTCGAGTAATTGCGTAACATACAGTCTTATTTAGAACTTTCTATTTTTGGAGTCTGTTAAAAGTTGAACTTATTTTTTATGTGATATGTCAGCGAACAAGCACACGAGTCTCCTGATGGTAAGATACAACCGTGGCCTATAGACACCGTAAGAGTTACAGGTGCGTCACCGTCCTGCTACCGGGGTGCTGTGCAAGTGCAAGGCCTATTGTGCAAGTCTACCAGCTACCCTACCCTCCGGACCGGAACACGACAGAGTCATAGCGACAGAAATAGGCAAGGCGGTGGATCCCTATTCGGGCAAGATGCTGCACTTTCGGCGTTGTCCGAGTGGTCCCACAGGAACATTGTTTCGGGATAAAAACTATCCTATAAGTTAATCCAAGTTACCTTCTATGCGTGTACCAAATTTCATGAAAATCGGTTCAGCAGTTTTTGCGTAAAGGAGTAATAAATAAACAAACATCCAAACTTTCGCATTTACAATATTGATAGGATGTTTGATAGTAATAATAATAACACTTAAATTTTTACAATATTAGTGGACTTTTTCAGTGATTTATTATTCTAGTGATAAAATACTGGGGCCTAACTTTGTTAATTTATTAACACAGGTAGGTAATTAGTGCGTGAAAAGTAAATGAAACACAAATTACCTCCTTTAGTTTTCGACTCTACATACACACCTACTAATTTTACCTATCTATATTAATGCGGTCTAGTTGTTGGACTTGACTGCACGAGGTCCCGGGTTCAATTCCCGGATAGGGCAAAAAAAAGAAAACTGGGTTTTTCCAATTTTCTGACAAAAAACGTTGCTCAGGATTGGATAAATGCCTGGTTGGCAATAGCGTGCTAACCCCAGCTAGAAAGTAGCACCTAGAGTGATATGAGTGGGACACATAATAATTAGTGCTCGATCTGACGTAAGTATGCGCAGAATAATAAAATTGTGCATGTTGTCGTTTTGGAAATAAATGAAAAAAAACACTTCCTGCTGAGGTAACGTTGCTCCAGCAAGAAAAATCTAAACTAATTATCGGAGTGTTAAAAATTGCGCATAAGCAGAAAGCTTAAATTTGTGCGCAAAAAATAAATTTTGTGCGTCTTCTGGTTTTCGAGATATTGCTTTTCCTGCTGCGGTAACGTTTTGCAGAATCGCGTATCTCAAAGACTATTGTATGTGCGCCTGTAAAATAAACACGCACAAATAACTCTTAATTTGTGCGTATTTGTGACAAAATTAGATGTTATATAGATGTTAATAATCACACGTACAAGGTCTTTCATTTGATAACGTCACACAATGCATTTTTTTTTAATTAATTCCCTAAATTAAGTCATATAACTAATCACCAACAAATGTATGAGCGTGACTGTACCTGCAATAATACGTTCAATAAAGAAGGTCATTAGTCATGTATGAAACGCCGCTTTTTTGTAGTCATTCAAATATGGTCGGATAACCAGTGTTTATGTTGTTCTTTCGATTTTTGTTCACACTAGTTATTTATCTTACATATTATTTGACTAAACGCACTAATTTTTTGTTAACACCTAAACATCTTAGGTTGAGACCGTAATTTGTGCAGTAACGTCAAAGTTAGGGCGCTGTTTTTTGACTTTAATTCATATTATTCAAAAACGCATGTTTGTATGCTTTTGAATTTTTTTATTTATAGTAAATATACTCGCTAAGAAGGACCGAATACAGTTTTCGGTGACCTTTTATATTTTCTTATTTAGGCGCTATGACTTTTTTTTTATTTTTGAAAAAAACGCGATTACTTGAAAACTATAAATATTTTTTTAAATCTAATTTTGTCACAAATACGCACAAATTAAGAGCTATTTGTACGTGTTTATTCTACATACAATAGTCTTTGAGATACGCGATTTTGCAAAACGTTACTGCAGCAGGAAACGCAATATCTCGAAAACCTGAAGACGCACAAATTTTATTTTTAGCGCACAAATTTGCACAAATATAAGCTTTCTGCTCATGTGCAATTTTTAATTCTCCGATAATAATGTAAGATTTTTCTTGCTGGAGCAACGTTACTCAGCAGGAAGTATTTTTTCCGTTTATTTCCAAAACGACAACAAGCACAATTTTTTTATTCAGCGCACACTTACAGCAGATCGAGCACTAATTATGTGTCCCGCTCATATCACTCTAAGTGCTACTTTCTTGCTGGGTTAACGCACACTTGGCGATAGGCTTGCCACCTATCACATTGTGGGACGTAGTGGCTTCGGGTAGTCGTGGCTGTACTAGTTGTACCTCTGCCTACTCCTTCGGGGATATGGGCGTAGCGATACTGTATTTATAATTACTCCTCCCAGTGTGCTAACTAAAGGAGGACCCGTTTTCGGTTCCCGGGTCGGTCATTTCAGAATCGTCTTTCGATTTTCTAATAAAAACTACGCTGTCAGAAATTGGATAATAGCCCGGCTACCGATAAGTTTGCCACTCATCACACTTTGTGGGACCAAAATACTACCTTCGGTCTGTCGTAGGTGCCCTGGTTGTTTGTACCTCTGCGTACCTCTTCAGGGTTACGGGCGTGAAGATGCTACATGTTATTGTTATTATTATTATTATTGCATGGGCAGTTTCTGGTCATGAAATTCTAGGTCTGGTCGCTAGATCTATAATGATGAATTTTATTTTAACTCTAAAACTCACTTACATCTGTTTGTGTACTTCGAGAACTTTGTTTTGAACCTTAATTGAATTCTAGGACTTTCAGCAAACAGAGCACCCCAAAAAAGGTCAGTTTTCGGAAATTAATTGAAAGTGGGAAAGTCAAAACTGCAGTTTATCTCCCAATTCGAAGGTACATTGAGAATTATAAACTCAAGAAGAAAACGTCAAACTATAGCCCGATACATACAAAAACACAAATTGCAACAAGTACTATTCAAGCAACCTTTCCAGAGGTAGTTTCAGGTAATAAATATATTTTTTTTAATATATGACATATATCAAATTTAGAGACACGTACGTAGGTATAAAAGCGTTTTCGCCCGTTTGTATGAAGATAGAATACTGTTACTAATTTATATATAATATAATAATATTTGATACTATGTAATAAAATTAGGTATAATATTACATTACCGTTTTCTGGTCTAGTGGTCATGTTTTGGCATTGACTACGTGACAGAGGCAGAGTCGGGTCCCAGGAAACGATAGGAGCTTCGCTCTTGGTGGTAGTTAGTAAGGGTTGCTAAATCAGTAATAAACTTATAGGTAAAATATTATTCAATGTTAAAATCAGTACCGCTGGTGTTTTCAAAAAATAGATTTAAACATACTACAGCTTAAAAGCACCTACTAAAGGGTTCTTAAAAAACTCAATTTATCATATCAAAGGTTAGGGTACTGCAGCACAAAACCAACTTTCTAGTATGTGCCAGGCCTAAGCTAGTATCATCACTTTTATCCCTAAATTGAGGGAGTAAGGACATTGGACTGTTAAAACTTTCATAATTAATACTTTTAGTTCTTAAATCTTATCTAGTTATTTTCTTTTTTTTCTCCGTTTGCCAAATACAGTGCGTTTAAATGTTAAAATTTCTATTTTGTACTGAAGATAGTGATTACGGGTCACCCAGTGGTACTTCTGAAGATTCATGGAAGATGAAACAGAACTTGATATGCGCATGTGACAAAAAAGTATTTATGCTGTCGGAGTCTATTCACGTAAGTATTTTTTATTTAAAATGTTACCTCTTATAATCATTATTCTATAATTAGTCCAGTTTGCCTTTCATGTCACATTACAAAAATAAAACAGTATGAAAAATACTGCCTATATAATAATACAAGCCTTCATATCAATAATAAATACAAGCCTTCTAACCAGCCCACTCACACTTGACATCTTGAGGTCCTGAATTCGATTCCCGGATCGGGCAACTAAAATATTTGAAAATGTATATTTTCAATTTTCTAATTAAAATAACGTTGCCTGGGATTGGAGATGTGCCCGGTTGGCAGTAGGCTTGCCACATATCGCATTGTGGGACTTAGTATCTTCAGCTAGCCGTGGGTGCCCTGGTTGTGCCTCTGCCTACCGCATCGGGGATATGTCCGTGAAGATATATACTTACGAGGCTCCTGAACAGTTTTTGCAGTGTGGCTGGAGTAGCGAGTGGCGCCTCAAGACGAGTGGTCACGTTTTTTTTTGTTTCCTAAATCTTTTTGTAAATGCCACGATCGTATTCGTTTTTTTTTGCTGGGATTAACCGACGCCATCAGGATTACCTTCTTATTTATAAACTACGTAGTAATTGCAATTCGATTTATTGATCACTACAGTAAAATAAATGCTATAATAAAAAAAGCAATATCACAACACTATTGAAGCAATTCAATGTCGTGTAAGTAAGTAGTTTTGTAGGCTGTTTTCATACTGTCCATATTTGTACTGTGACATGAAAACTATGTAGCCGCCCATTTAATGAGAATTTTTTTTGTCAAAAATTCTTTGATATTTTTGTTTTTTTTTTGTCTGAAATTGCTCTTTTATATTTTCTCGTTCCAATTATTTTTAAATTTATTTATTTCTAAACATTTTTTCTTTTGGCTACAGCCAGTAGAGTTTGCATCGTAATGCAACATCATATGGAATGGAAACGCAGGATCACTGCTTTATGAATCTTACTTCGCATTTTGAGCGGTTTTATGCATTTCTGATGGTTAGTTGGCCACACATATTTTGTTTTATGACATGCTGCACTCTTTCTTTGAGTTCGCAGCCTTTCATTTTTAAATATCGTTTACACAGCTACCGTTTTATGTATTTAGAAACATAAACTAATGCAATCCTACATTTAAGTTACCATTAAAATCTGTACTAGCCTAGCAGCCCGCCCTAGCTTTGCATGGGGGGACAACTTTTTATGTATACATATAAACCTTCCTCGTTTCCTATCACTATCTGTCTTGTTAATAAACACAGAGTATAATACTCCAAGGTTCAACTTGATATCATACACTTTACTATAATATCATAACGATTATAATATCAACTTAACTTTACTCCCGCTTTATTCCATGTTTATAAGACAGTCTATGTTTAAAAAAACACACCAAAATCCGTTGCGTAGGTTTAAAGATCCAAGCATGCATCGGACAGACAGGAAAGCGACTCTGTTTTATACTATGTAGTATATTACCAGGCCCCCGCCACTCGCCCGTACCTACAGCGATAAATTCCTACAAATTCGCGTGGAGACGCATCCACTCTGGCAGTGAATGTCGCCGCTTACGCATAGAGCTCACGCGTACGTTTATTAAAAGTTTTGTAACACGTTTAAAATAGAATGGCTGGTTTAAAGCATTGCTCATTTTATGACGGACGTTTGTCGAAAAAAGGGACGAGGGACTGCCATTTAAAAAAAAAACTACTTTGCTTAGCTATACCACCCGCAAAACTTAAAATTTCCTGTGATTAATTTGTAAATTAAATGAAAAAGAGTACCTAAGTACCTCAAAACTTATTTTTATTTCAATGAGTAAATATCTACCTACTTATGTATTTAGATTATCTTTTTGTTCACAAATAAAAGTAGCCTAAAGTTGGTACTATTGTATTTATTATTCTGTGCCAAAAAACTAAAGCTTTGTTTTCTTTTTTTTCCATATTATGAGAGACTACCTTTTATACTTATTGCAATATATTCTATTTACCAAATTGACCGAGTAATCATACGCATCAAACGTAAAATACAATAAGTGGTCAAGTTTCTCCTCCGATTCTCAGACCTACTCAATATGTTTACAAAATTTCATGAAAATCGGTCAAGCCGTTTCGGAGGAGTACGGTAACTAACAATGTGACACGAGAATATTGTTGAGATAGTAGATAGCAGTGCTGCCGCAGCCGCAAGCCGACGACCCTAGCACCATAGTAGGTAATAGGTATCGCGTCACTCTATGCTGGACAGCGACAGAGTTATGCGTTAAAAGAGAGATGGAATAGTTAGGTGAATATCTCGTGAGGTACGGAACGCTTGTACGAGTTGAATTGAACTTTGTGGGTTAGTTGCATGAGTCTATTTGTATGAATTGCTACAATGAAGAGATGGTTCTGTACGTAGTACATATAATATTATTCTGTGGTATTACAGTGACCTAGACTATAATGTCAACTTAACCTTGTAGTACTTAAGTCGACGTTTATTATGGACGGTTTCAGTTTTGTTATACTGGTCACATAAGATGACAATTGACTTACTTACCTTCGTGCCAATTCCCTTACTGGCAAGGCAGAGAGTACCGAGTGCCAAATGTCACGATCTTGCAGACCTGCCGAGCTTCCTCTACATTCATTACCCTTTTCATACAAACACGCTGGTTTCGGAGTCACACCACCCTCGGCCAAAACTGGGTGATTTCTTCGTGGAATGTCAACTTAGGTTTCACCGGGCCTCGTTTATCTACATCCATCCACATTCGCATTGTTTATCTGTTTTGGCAATCTTTCATCTGCCATTCTTTACACGTCATCGCATCGTACCGCTGGAGCATGACATTTGACAGGTGTCAATTCATCCCAGTTTTCCCAAACGTAATTCGCAATGTAAATATGATTTATGTAATTTGTTTATCCAATTACTATAATTTATGTACACGTTGGAAAGACTATTATTAAGTTCCAAAAAAAAAATCAAAACAAAAGCAAAGTAACAAAATATGTACGTATACTTCAAAAACTCGGAAAAGTTTCCCGCCGATTTTGAATTAAAACCCGATCCAAGCTTCGTTTCTATCTATTTTTGGCGTATCATTCCTGTCATGTTTCGGCCTGAAAGGTAGGGTAGCCGGTAGACTTGCACAATTGGCTTTGCATCCGGGCCATAGATCAGCGACGCAACTAAAACGTCTATAAAAAAAATAGGCCACAGTTGTCTCTTACCAAAAAGAGACCCGTGTGTCTATTCGCTGATTTCTCTCATACAGAGTAGATGTTATTGAAAGCATAATATCGCCTCTGTGGTCTAGCGGTCCTTCGTCGGACTTGACTTCTTGAGGTCCCGGGTATGATCCCCGGGTCGGGCAACAAAAACAAATAAAATGCGTATTTTCAATTTTCCACCATAAACAACGTTGCTTGGAGTTGAATATGTGCCCAGTTGGCGATAGGCTTGCCACCTATCACATTGTGGGACTTGGTATCTTCGGCTATTCGAGGGTGTCCTAGTTATACCTCTGTCTACGTCTTCGGGGATATGGGTGTAAAGATGAATAATAATGCTTCCATTTTTAGGACCGCGACCGAATTGTGGCAATGATAAACGAATTGGGAGGGGTGGTTGCAGAAAACACGAAGATGGAAATGCTGGCAACACATTACATATCGGTGTTGCCGGATGATACATTTACTGGCATGATGGTGTGTTCGCTGGCCACTGGAAAATGGTTGCTGCATATTAGTTTTGTTTATGACAGTTTTCGATGCAAAAAGTTCCTACAAGTACGTTTCTTGTTTTTTTATTATGTTTTTATATAGTGATGTTTAGAAATCCAAATATTGTATACGTAGAACGGCGTGACAAAACAGACTGTGAATGAATTGGACTTACCGGAAGCCAAAAGTCTCAAATATATCCAGCTCCACACAATACCACCACTAAACTGTTTTATTAGCACCAACAATAGACACACTATTAAAAACTCAACGTACGTTTCGCTACGTAACCGAAGCATCATCAGGAGAATTCGACTGCACTCCACGAAGGTCGAGCAGATACTGAAAAGTATACATACGTATACATTTTTTGGCGGGAAATTGCAAATTAAATAATTTTATTTGGATTAAGGTATAGATTTCCGCAAAATAACGCCTACTTCTATCAATTTTCAATGTTTAGAAAGTTTTATTCGGTGATAAGCAGTGTGTTGTCTACTCGCAGATTATTCTGTGTCTTATCAATCCCGAAAATTTAAGTTGTTTTCATTAAACTAGTATGTTACCATTTTTAAGTTAAAAAAAAAACAAATAAATGGAACATTTTAAACATGTCAGGTTAGACCAGACTTGTCAATTTGTGACGTTTGTAATCAAAGTTTAAACGTATGTATAAGCCTAAGAACTCACGGAGCGGTTTTTACCCGAGCCCGCGGCGGTCGCGGAACTGTCCTATTTCAAAACTCACTCGCTCGCAAACTTGTACGATTCTGCGGGCGGGTGACCGCTGCCGCAGGATAAAAGGCTGCCGCTGCGGGGGTATAAAACGCGTCGTAAAATATGATCTTACTTTTTTTACATATAAATCTACATTCTACAGAACCTGCGGGCCTGCAACCGCCTCGAGCGCGGGTAAAAATCGCGCCATGTGTTCTTAGTATAAATGTTGTGTATATATCTGACAGCCCTAAAGGTGTTTCGTCTCTTTTTATTACTTTTTTTGAAAGAAAATAGTGATAACTAAAAATAAGTTTAGTAAGTGCGCAGCATAGTTACCATTATAATGTTTTGTATTAGTATAGAGCCCTTGTTTTAGATTGTTATTGATAATTTTTATACGATGTTACTTTTATACTGTACTAGCTGCCCGTCCCAGATTCGCATAGTTAGACAAACTTTTTTATTATTATTATACGCATAAACTTTCTTCTTGAATCACTATCCAATATGATTTTTCGAGACTTGATCAACCGAAATGTGCGCATACTAGACAAATAATTATCGATAAAAAAATAAAACATGCAAATAAATGTACCTCAAAAACCTAGTTTTTAAGTTGCAGAGTAATCATTTCAAAAAAACTTTAGAAAACATCACAAATTTCTGATATTTAAACTTTCTGTTAGCTTTTCCTGTTTCAAATTTTTATCTATGTTATTTTAATCAAATCGTTTACTTTCTAGCAGTCAGACGAGACTAATTAAAAAAAAAATGCACCATTTAAAAGGTCTATTCCCAGTTTCCCCCGAATGCTTTCCCCCCAATGGGGGAAAGTGGGTTTTTTTTTGCATTTTCCCCCGATTTTGAATTCAAAATCGTCCCCCGAAATATTATTTAATTCATAAATCCATTTCGCGAACTCAAATCGCGCTACTTGTTTACTGGTTAATACCAGTAAACAATGACGTAAACTTGAGTATTTTACAGTAATGATTAAAACAAAGTTTGGTTAGGTATACATTTTTATGATAAAACAAAAAATGTGTTTTCCATTTTGATAGTGTAGCGACTGTTTCACTTATTAGAAATTAACAGTTGTAACTATAAAAGTAATGTTAAACATGTTTCAGCGTTCTATTTTAAATTACCTAGTCTATGATTTATCAAAAAAAATTCAGAATTTCTTTTTTTATTTATTAGTATCGTTGGCTACTTGCCACTACTTGCTTGCCACGTATCACATTGTGAGACTTAGTGTCTTCGGCTAGTCGTGGGTGCCTTGGTTGCGCCTATGCCTACCTCTTCGGGGATATGGGCGTGAAGATACTTTTAGTATCGTACTTTGAGATCAGTCTTGAAATTGTAACTATAATTATATAAAATCATCAACAATTATTCAACAAAAATTAAGTAAATATAGGGCTTAGTAGGCGTTTGCTCCGTCGAGTTTCGCCCGATTCGGGTGCAACGACTACGTCCATTGTTCTTAAAATTTTTGAGTGGCGTTTGCCCCGCAACTTTTTAAGCAGTAATTATACAGTCTGAATGCAATTTTTAAGGTCGGGTGATATTATTTAAGTAAATGCAAGATACTGTTGGAAAAATACAAAAATATTGAAGTATTAAAAAATATTAAAACTGTCAATGGAAAATAGAATATTAAACATGATAAATCACAATAATCAATGTTGTATATCGATTTAAAGCATAACTAATCCCAATAATTATTAAAGTTCTTCATTACAGTAGGTAGTATTTTACAAACTACCCACTGATTGCGTCTAGTTTTTAATTATTTAATAACTGACACTACTAAACTTTTAAAATCCTTTATTGTAATGGCAGCACTGTCTAGAAATATAAGGCGATCTTTCATCTAAAACTTCTGTCTTCTTCAAATTAAATTTACTTTACAGGAAAATATGTATGAATGGATGCGAAATCCAAAAATAGTGGAAATAGACAACACGAGTCTTGAAGTAGCTAAGGCAGCGGTATACTGGCATGCCGAGCTTCAGGAGCATCAGGCGAAGTTCCCATTCGAAGGCAAACAGATTGTGCTGATAATGAAGAAGAAATATAGACAATATTATCAAATGATATTCAAGACGCTCAAAGCCAAGCCTGTCACGTATGATCCAAGGTAATCCATATATTAATACGTGATGCCTAAACTTTGGACCCCTTTTGACGAAACTTGCGCGGACGTAGGAGCATAAAATTTGGCACTCTTACAGTTTAAGTGTAGGAGAAGTGCAGAACGCTAATATTTTTCAATAAAGATGCTTATAAAATACATTAAATCAATAAATAAAACATTACCCACACTACCATGCATTTGACACCCACAAACAAATATATTGATGATAACGATAAAAGATCACAGATGGCGCTCCATACAGTTTGGAAACAAAGTAGTTGGTCTTGAGAAATGAAGATGGCGTTCTTATCAACAAGATATTCAAATTTATTATGGTCTAATTTCGACCAACGGGCGACCACTAGTTTATATAAAATTTTGTTTATGGTATAAGACAGCGAACGGACGCTTTTCTAAAGGTCAGAGATGAGTAGCCTATAATCAGGCAACAGCAGAGATGTTACAAGTGCTTCGCTGTTCTGTGGCCAAGATGGTAGGCCTTATGTGCAAGTCTACCGGCTCTGCCGGATCGAAACGTGACAGTGTCATTATAGCAGCAGGTACGGATGGATCAAAAATGCTACACCATAGTGGGTCACGTACTCTAGGTTCATTCAGATCATACTCCAAATTTAAGAGGGTACCATGTAGGGTCATGACTCCAACTGAAGAGGTTCAGGGGTGGAGTTTTCCGAGTAAAAACCAAAAACACTACATATGTTACACTACAAATGGTTTTTTATTTTGTGCATGAAGGTATTTAACAACTTTTTGGACCGAGGGAGCGAGCGCTGTGCGTGTAGGAGCCTTTTTAATCGTCTGAAATATATGACAGACCAGAGCCGTGTCTCATTCACCTCTTATAATATTAAAATACATATTTAAAAAAAACAGTTGTAGGTAGGTAATGTTATTTGGCCGGACGGATTTGCCTTTACTTTTTAAAGTTTTATTTCATTTGACAAGATTTTTAATAATAATTATCCTACTAAAGTATAAATGTGAAAGTTTGTACGAATAGATGCATATCTTGTTTCTATTTTACACGAAATTACTGAGCCGGTCCCTTTAAGTTTTTGCACAGCACTCAACCTCTAATAGTCGTTTCGATAATGTCCCATTCAACGTATGCTCATTTCTTAAAATCTATCACTCAAGGATTTAGATGGTCGATTCTACACAGTCAAATTAAGGGGCCACATACGCTAAAATACGTAAGCAGTTTACTGTTTTTTCATACAAAGCAATCATGGATCTTGCTGACAAAAATACACAAGATTAACATGAATATGCTTTACTAGACTAGTGTTTCCAAAACACGATTCATTTCACTTTGCCCGATAGAAAAAAATCAAAAAGTTAACCCTTTTTTGAAAGCAAATTGCCTACTTCAAATATGAAAATATCGACACCAGATTTAACGTAAACATAGATAAGTACTATACCTGAAAGATAAGTGTTTCAGTTTTTATACCTTTTTTCAAATTACTTTTATAGTGTCAAAAATAATGATTTGTCGCTTAAGACGTTTACTTTAGAGCGCCATTGTTCATAGTTATCATGGAACGGGGGAGCGCGGTGATTGGCTCTTCTGGCTGACTTAGTATGGGGCCTTAAAACTAGTGTTAAATTATGGTTTACATTAATTTGGTGTTAAATATTGTTTCATATCATTCATGGTGATATCGAACATACCTTCTCTTTGTCAAATGGCTTCTTTCAGACTACGCTGATTTATTTCAGTTACATGTCCTCTCTTATTTTCTTTGTATATTATTATTTTATAATATATGTATATACATACAAATCTTGACGTCAAGTCTCTTGAAGGAAGGCAGCGTGTATCCAGTATGCCAAGTGTCACGATTTCTGCAGACCTCACTCCCTCCTAGTTTTCCCAACATTCATTCGTATTTTCATATAAACAGCCGGTTTGAGACTCTTGGTTAATATATATCATAAAAGCGGAATATCAACCTAGGTCCCTTCGGCTACCTACAACCATCCACAATCGAATGTGCACATTTGCATTGAATATCTGTTTTGTCAATCTTAAAACAGTATTATTTCAATATATACAACCTTATGACATCTTTATGACGTATATCATAAAGTTGCTTAAAAAGGTGGACATTTAGCAAGATGGAAATAATACTGTTTTAAGCGATCATGGTATTCTGGCAATCTTTCACACG
The DNA here is from genome assembly GCA_002245505.1 of Calephelis nemesis. NCBI lineage: Eukaryota > Metazoa > Arthropoda > Insecta > Lepidoptera > Riodinidae > Calephelis > Calephelis nemesis. Next base: position 20,345 of record NJDD01003004.1, read on the forward strand.
AACGTAACATCACAGATTTTTCGTGGCGCTTTCATTTCGAACGCATCCTACTTTTATGCTTTTTTATACATCCAACTCTCGCTCCCATAAAGTACCGTTGGAATGATGTACCATGTAAAGCGCCCAGACTCCAAACCTGATTTAAAATTTTTAATCGACTTTAAATAAGCAGGAGGTTAAATGTCCGACTACAATATATATTTTTATGTTTTTAATCGATTTCCCTGTCATTTCTGAACCAATTTTAAAAATCCTTTGTTTATGTGAAAGAGCGCACTTCCGAGCTTAGGAGCTATTCAGTATCTTTTTGATAATGGCCACTGGATAAAATGTGCATGAAATAGGTGTCAAATGACGTGTTTGATATTTGTTGTGACCAACAGAAAATGGAGATAGCAAGTACAAAATACGTCATTTGACATCTGTTTGATGTACACCTGACCCAGTGATAATCATCTAAAAGATACGGAATTAACCCCTTGGTCTCGTTGCCACAAAGTCTTAATCGGATGGTGAAATCCCAGGTATCATCAGATGAATATAAGCGAAAAAATAATTACTCATTATTTACGAAATTACTATAATAACTAGCGGTTCTTATTATAAACATAAAATTTGGTAGAGAGGTAATTTATAGACTCACGGTCTAGAAGGTCACATCTGACAAGGGAGTTTCGCAGCGACTCGCCCGGTTTGGTACCACCGCCTTACCTATTCTTGCCGCCATAACGTCAGTTCTTGCCGTTAACGTGTTCCGGTTCGGACGGTAAGGTAGCCGGTAACCTTATTTTTGCTCGAGGCGTAACATCCTGGCTTCAGGTTGGCAACACACCATTACCACCATTAGTGTCTCTAGGCGACGTGAATTTTTTAATACCTGGAAATCCGTCTGCTTGTTTGCCTTCCAATATCATAAAAAAACAACAGTCAGCTAAGTATAAATTTAATACTGTAAGAATGTCAGCTAACTAATCAAAACTAATCAAAACTAAAAACGGAATAAAGCCACCCTGTGTTAACCCATAACGCCATGAAAATAGGTTCGACACGTCTGGATGACCGCGACGCTTAACCCGCCTTTTACCACGAATGCCGTAAATTACAATATTGTAATGTTTGAATGAAAACTACGTTTTTGGTTTTGTTTGGTACTAACGTAATATTGAGGGGCCAGTGATAGTATTTTTTTCTTTGCTTTTGGAACAGACTATAAGCCTAATTGTTTGAGCTTAAAGTGACATACGGATGGTCTTCTTGAATCGATGAGGCCACGGTTTTGTGGCCAAATTTTGCAAATGGACATGGTATTTGATTGTAACACAGTTATTCTACTCTATTATATACTGATCCGTTATTTGGGACTTAGTGTCCGGTTAGTCTTGGGTGCCCTAGTTGTAAATCTGCCTACTTTGGGATACGGGCGTGAAGATAATTTACTTCTTTACTTTATGATTTTAGAACTCCTGGAAGTTGCTGCACAGCGGATTATTGCTTCGTTGACATGAAAGTAATTGAAAGAGTGAAATTACGTTTCTTCTTTCACCATAATGTTCCTGTCTTCCCATACCAATATATTTTGGTATATCTATTAAAAAGGGGCCGCGTCGAAGATGAACAAAAATATTTACTACAAGACTGCGTTAAATTACAAGATAAAAACTTTTATTTAAATAAAACATATTAAATCATGTTTTATCAAATTTTATTTTAATAAATTAGTTCTAGCTACTTGATATTTTATTTATTTTAGAAATTAAATTTTTTCCTCTCCCTCGATGAGTGTCTATTAAGTGTTCAGTATTTGCTTTTGACTCATTCTGACCCGCTCGTTTTCTTTTAATGTTGAGCTGTTGAAGCACATTTATTTTTAGATTTCATGTTGTCATAATTAGACATATATAATATATAAATATACATACATAACGTCATTCAGCGAACAAGCACATGACTGTCACACATCTTGTGATGTCAATTAACAAAGTCAAAATGAAAGATAGATCAGTACCTACATTAGAGTGAGTTAGCATTATTTATATATGACATCAGTATGGTTACTCTTGAAGCTCGATTTCATGCAAATTGGAATCGAATGTCAATTTAGGCAGTCTTGAACACAGCACTTGCGGATTAATAATAATAATAATAAAGCTTTATTTGATTCCATATAACATGCATTAAATATCAAGCTAACATAAAATTGGTAACATTAAATTATTATTTATTACAGATAATTGATAATAAATTAAGCTTCCCTAATTAAAATTTTTTTATCTTATATGGACCCCTTTCGGGTAAAAGCCTCCTCCAAGGACTTCCATCGTTCTCTGTCTCTAGCCAAGGACATCCAATTTTTCCCTGCTTCCTTCACCAGTTCGTCTGTCCATCTGGCACCTGGGCGACCTCTATTTCTGCGGCCTCGAGGTCCGAACCATTTCAAAGCTCTGATAGTCCATCTATCGTCTTCGTAACGGGCCACAGTCCCGCCCATCTCCATTTCATTTGTAGTGAGAAGGTTAAAGCGTCTGTTAATTTAGTTTTTTTGCGAATGTGTATATTTTTTATCTTGTCTTTTAATTTAACGCCTAGTAGACTTCTTTCCGTACTTCTTTGTGTAGTTTGGATTTTATTTTTGGTTTTTTGGTCGAATATCCAGGTTTGACAGCCATAGGTGAGACATGGTAGAATTTCGGAATCCATAACTATTTTTTTAATTGATGGTGCTAGTTGTGATTTGAATATTTCTCTATGAGCCCAGTATTTCTTCCAAGTTATTGAAACTCTACGTTCTATTTCTTCCAAATTTCTGCCTCGTCTAAAAGAAATCTGTTTGCCCAAATAAACATAATGTTCTACAAATTCTAGAGGGGTGTTATTTATCAAAATGGGCACAATATGGTGATTAGTCATTACTTTTGTTTTCTCTAGGTTCATTTCTAGACCAATCTTGATACTAGCTCCGTGTAGGTCGTTAATCATGGTGTTCATCTGTGTCGGACTCTCCGACAAGAGCACTATGTCGTCGGCGAAGCGAAGGTGGCTCAGATATTCACCATTTATATTTATGCCCTTCTTGGACCATGGGAGGTTCTTCATTATGTGCTGTAGTACGGCTATGAACAGTTTCGGTGAGAGCGGGTCTCCTTGTCTCACGCCTCTTTTTATATTATTAATTTTTGTTCCGGTTCTGTCTAACTTTACTCTACTTGTACTGAATGTATATAAATTTCTCAAAATATTTATGTATTTGTATGTTATTTTTATTGATTCTAGTGCTTCCCAGATACTGTCGTGCGATATAGTGTCGAAAGCTTTTTTATAATCAACGAAAGCTACGTATAAAGGCCTGCGAAATTCTTTATATTTTTCGATTACTTGGTCTAGAACCTGGATGTGGTCGTGTGTGCTGAAACCAGATCTGAAGCCGGCTTGCTCTATCGGCTGGTGGGCATCGATCTCTGGGGACATTCTTACGAGCAGACACGAGGCGAACAGTTTATAGAGGCAAGACATGAGACTTATTGGGCGGTAGTTGCCAATATCCATTGGATCACCTTTTTTATACAATAAGATTATTTCTGATTCTGTCCATGAATGTGGCACAGCTTCCTCGTCTAGTATTTTGTTAAACAATAATGATATAGGTCTCAGAAGTAGGGTTTTTGCAATTTTAATATGTTCGTTTGTGATTCCATCTCGACCTGAGCTTTTTTCGGATTTGAGCTTTGTGATTTGTATTAGGATTTCAGATTCAGTAAATTCAGATATGACCTCGATTTGGTTGGACATTTTTCTATGATGTGTACTATTTGGTTGACTGTAGAGATTCTCATAAAATTCTGTGGCAATAGTTATGATGTCTGACCGGGTATTAGCTTTGGTAGAGCTCGACTGAAGAGATGGAATCCAGTTCTTTGTTTTATTTAATACTTTGTACGCCTTTTTTGCCGACCTTGATTTTTCAATATATCTTTTTATAGTATTTTTTCTGTATGTGTCATAGCATCTCTTTATTTCTTTGTTTGTTATTTTGTAGAGAATTTTTAAGTTTTCTTTGTCAGTCATGTTTAATTTTGATTTGTTTTGTAATTCGTTTCGTTTCTTCATTAGATCTAGTGCCTTTTCTGATAGTATACTGTGTTTTTTGTTTCTTGTTATATTTTTTAAGCTATTAGATATATATTGCTCGATTTTCAAGCAGTATTCGTTGGCTTTATATTCAGTGCCTATCGATGTAAGTTCAGATACATATTTGTTCAGGTTGTCGAGGTAATTCTCTTGCTCTTTCAATGTTTTCAGTGTGATTGACGGGTTAGAAAAGTTACATCTATTCTTTTTTATTGCCTTCAAGTTTAATGTAGCTCTCAGCATTCTGTGGTCTGAACCATAGGGGACTGATGACAGTACTTCATACTTGGAAATTAGGTTTGGTTTTGTTGTCATAATATAATCGATCTCATTTTTAGTATTTTTGTCGGGGGATATCCAAGTCCATCTCCTGTGTGGTTTCAAGTTGAAAATGGTGTTTGTTATTTTCAAATTGTATTCGTACGTATACTGAATGAGTCTTTCCCCTCTTAAACTTCTGGTTCCATATCCGTAATTTCCAGTAACTATGTATTCATGATGTTTCGGTTTCCCGATTTGTGCGTTGAAGTCTCCCATGGAGATAATATTTTGAGTTGTGAAAGAGTTGTGAGCTTTAGCCATGTCTTCGTAGAATGTATCTATATCTTCTTGCGGTGAACTTTCAGTAGGCGCATGCGCTTGTATTATTGCAAATGGTAGATTTTCCAGGGTAATTTCTAATACACACACTCTGTCTGATATTCCGGTAAAAGTTATAATATTGGTTTTATGTTTTTTCTTAATTAAAAAGCCCACACCGAGTTGACCTTTGTTTTTTCCGATGTAGTACAGAATGTAGTCGTCGTCTTCGATAATGTTTTCTCCCAGTCGACGGACCTCGCACAGTCCCACTATATCGTGATTGATATTATTTAATGCTGCTTTTAGCTCTATAAGTTTTGTTGCTGACAAAAGAGACCTGACATTGAAAGTGCATATTGTGAATTTGTTTTGATTACGAGCGTTCCTTGGAGGGTTTTGGTCATACTCTCCCGCGGTGACCAGCCGTGTTGGGAGGTTAGAAGTAGGTAGAGGGTCCAGTTGTGGTTGCTACGCTATGTTGTTGCTATGCGATAACGTATTCGTGTAATTATCAGTAGTGTCAGTATGATTGAGGACTAGTTTTGGTTTGTGTATTATGTAATCTTTCATGTTAGACGCTTTATTTTTCTTCGATGGTTGTCTAGTTTTGTAACTGTTTTGAGAAGTTTGGCTGCTATGGTGTGGTATTTCTGGGGATTCTGAGAAGTTCCTCTTGTTTAACTGGTTGCGAGTAGAGTACTTATCCTTGTGCAGTACAATCAGTTTGTCGTATTTTATGAAGGCAGTATTACCTGCTTCTTTTTCTTTCTGCAGTTGAAGTTGCAGCTCTCTACGCTTCTGAAGTACTTCGAATGCGTAGTCTTCCTTTATATAATATTGCGTGTTTTGTAGAGATATTTTGTTTTTCAGAATTTTGATTTTAAGGCCCATAGTAGTAAACGTTATAACAACCGGTCTGGGTTTTTCTCCTTTCTTTCCTAGTCTTCTTAAAGCTTCAATGTTGTTACCGCATGAGATTTTGAAATTAGTGTTAATTATTGTTATTACTGTTTTTTCAAATTCTTCATATGATTTTTCTCCTTCTTCTACTCCGAACAAAACTAAATTTTTACGTCTGGTATGTCGTTCTAGAATATTAATTTTTTTGATTTGTTCTTCTAGTTTTATTTCAATAAGTTCATTTTTTAGTTCTAGGTTTTTGAATTTTTCATTAATGTTGTTGATGGTGTTCTTTATATCCTCCTTCATTTCTATCATGTCCTGTTTATGTTGATTTAAGTCTTGTTGCATGTTCATCAACATACTTTTTATTTCCTCCATAATGTTCCTTAAGCGACACTTAACGCCCTTTATGAATCGTTCCTGTAGTTATTTAGTTTCGTTGTTCCCTTAGATAATCAATCAATGATTACAAGTGATATCTACTTAGGTTTACGACGATTTGCGATAGATGTCGTTGATATAAATTGAAATGAATTTACACCGAGTGATGAATAATGAGTTTGCACATTTTAGGTTATGAATAAAGTTAATGTTTTTATTTTTCACTTTTCACTGTCTTGTTCGGAACGAGTAGTTTAATTGCACCGTCCACAATAGTATTTTGCACTGTTTATCTCGTGTTTTATATTCTTGAGTTAGTTAGTACTGGTGACAATTTCGCGAGTCGTATTTTGCGCTTTTCATGGATTTCACAAAGTTTTTATATTGATCTGCATATTGTACACTTAAAATGATGCACTGGTTTTATGACGTGACCGTTTTTATAATCGTTTGGCACACTTAATTATTTTTAATTTGTTTGTAAATAGGACTGCGATGTCAACAGTGTCACAGTGCTGCCCTCCACACCCCATTAATAACATTCCAAAAAAATTGGACGACTCCGATCTCCGGCAAAATATACATTAGATGTTATTAACTTATTGTTAATAGTAAACAATGCATTATTTATCAGATTCGTTGAATTTATTTGTATGTCAGTAATTTGCTAGTAATGTGTTCAAAAGTAACTAAAATGACATATACGATTCCAATTTGTATGATATTGACATTCAAGAGTAACCCCACAGGTCCTTGTTAATATAGCTTCATGCATTCGGCTCTTCTGATGTCCTATCGATAACTTAGATGTTATAAATGCATTGCAGACCTTTGGCCCAGGATAAGGATAAGGTGCAACATGACCTATGGACAGTATGACTACGGGAATAGATAAGGCATGTCCTAATTCTGACAAGTTACTGCACAGCAGCTAACTACTAGTTGTCTTGGTAATTAATGCCCGGTTCCTATATTCAAAAAACGAGTCGTTTTGATTACGGATGGTAGTATTTTGTACGCTTAGTAAGATTACTAACAGCTGTTGCTCGTTTCCGATTTGGTATTCTAAACATTTTTTGAAAATATTGGTAACGCTCCGTTACTTTTGAACAAACTACGAATGGTTTAGCTGACGGATTACGATTCGTTGATTATAGGAACCGGGCATAAACCGATGCTCGTCTCTTACGATCAGCTTGGGCAGATGGTATATTCTATACATTGCATCAACACAGGGGACACAACTAACTCTTTATTTTCATTAAAGGTAGTCTTTCATTTACTGCAACATGTGAAGTCCCGGATACAGGCGACTGCTTTTTTTTCTTTCGTTACTGACTAGATGCCAACAAATATTAGCCTGGAATAAATCCATCCAGCCATATAAGAGACGATTTACAAACCGTTAGTTGCTAAGTTAATCTGTCCTGGTGACCAGGTATATCTCTGACTGTACGGTTTGACCCGTACATGTTTTGCGAACGCGGCAATCTAGTTGCCGCGTAACATTTAACTTACATTTATATTCACATAATACTTTGAAACCAATTCAGTGCGATAATAACCACGGACGAGAAAGCATTTGCCAATATATACATAACTTGTGTAACTTTTATTCCAATATATAACTTTCTTTAATTTTGAAGATCCTTCTAACTTCCGTCTCGCACTCCTGACTTACTACAGAACTAACACTATACTTCTACATTTTTTTTGGTCCTTCGAGCCAACCCGAGTTTGGATATTTTTTTGGGTCCTTCGAGGGTTAAGTGAATATTAGTGCTTTGTACCCTTTAGTAATAGTAGCGAATCGTTTCGTCTGGCCTCCCACAAGCGGGTCTAACCAGTTGAATTGAGAAGGCGCATATACTGTGTATTGAGTGCACGAGTACTGATTTCTACAAACGACCAGGAGCAATATGGATGAACTGGAACTACAGTCAACTTGCTTCGAAAATATTAAAACCTTGTGTGTCAACTATCGCAAGGATTCTACGACACGTAAGAATGTTGAATACTTAAAAAAACGTTTGTCGTCGCTCGAAAGTCAGTGGCAGGACTTCGATACGAGGCATACTTTGTTGGTGCTGGAACTTGAAGATAAAAATATCAAGTACTTCATTGATGACATTTATGGCAAAACAAAAGAACTGTTCTTAACGACTCAAGCGGATATTATGAACCGATTAAAAACGTAGAAAAACTTACACATACTGTGAAGTTCAACTTAACTGGGATCTTATCCGAGGATAACGCCTCTGATAATGTTCAACAACTACTTAACAAACAAGAATGCAGCTTTAATGCTATACATCGCTTTATGTCAAAAATTGACCTTTCCGCTCCGCTGGAAAAGTGGGAGTTAGATGACAGCTTGTCCACGTTGAAAACCAAATGGGACCTAATCGACAAGCTTCATTGGGAAATTGACTTTAATTTAAAAGGGAATAATGATCATTACTATAACATATTTTTTGACATTGAGGAGAAATACGACGAACTCAAGAAGAAAATACAATCCAAAATCTGATCTTCTGCTCACTATCAGCAATCAGCACCCAGGATGGAAATACCTGAATTCTATATATAATATATATAACTATTAGCGCAGAAAACTATAATTCCTGTTGGGATATATTGATGCAGCGCTATGATAATCGTCGCCTGCAGTTCACATCGTTTTTTAACACTTTGCTTAATCTGCCGGTTATACAGCATCCAGATGCCTACAACCTTAAGAAAATGCATGACGTTATCACAGAATGCATGAACGGAATTGCTAACATCGGCATAGATACATCAACCTGGGATCCAATAATTGTGCACTTGATGTCGCAAAAACTAGATGCTACGACGCTAAACGACTACATGAGAGAAATTAGGGACCACAGGGAATTACAAAACTTACAGGATTTTTTGTATATCCTGGAGAGTAAATTCATGACTTATGAAACTACAAAGAATATTACAAAAAAAGCAAATGCTGCATTAGAAAAGACATCCCACTGGAAACCTGTAAACAAACAACATATGAAAAGGTTTAACTATGATTTCAAGAAAACTTATAACTATCATATTGTTAACGGAAATTGCGAAGGAAATCACGTTTTAATGCAATGTGATAAATTCAAAGAATTAGACACCATTCAACGCAATAACATTGTTGCTAAGCTGAAATTTTGAAAAATTGCTTATTTCGTCACGACAACAATCAATGCAACTATACAAAAACGTACAAAGAATGCAATTTAAAACACCACACGTTGTTGCACAATACTAACAAGAAAAACATATTTACGTCGAATGAAAATAGGTATGTTTCGCAACGTCCGGTCGTATCTCAGCAACCTACCTCGCATCATTTATCCAACCCTAATTTGGAGATTTTACTCACTACTGTGCAACTGAAAATTAAGACTTTTGATGGCTCATATGTCACACTTCGCGCTCTTCTGGATCAAGGCTCGCAAGTAAACATAATTACAGAAAATGCCGCCCAGATTCTACGTCTGCCACGCAAGAAACTATATGCTACTATAACGGGAGTGGGTTCTGTCGCTGGAGATTGCAGGGGTACTTTAAACTTGACTTGCAAATCTATCTACTCAGACTACAGTTTCGAAACTCAAGCTCTCATTATGAAAAAAATAACGAATAACCTACCTAGTTCTACAATTGAAAGTATTGGCTGGTCGCATCTGGAAAACTTAAAGCTTGCGGATCCCGAATTTAACATCTCTCGTCCGATAGACCTACTACTGGGCGCCGACGTGTATTCAGAGATTATACTGGATGGAGTCTTGAAAGGAAATCAACAATCTCCTGTTGCCCAACAAACTCAATTAGGATGGATGATACTATGCGGCAAAATGAAAACGTTTAACTGCCACGTTACATGGAACAACCTTGAGGAACTTACTAAGTTTTGGGAGACGGAAGATATCCACACCCCAGACGACATACCTGAGGACGATCAGTGCGAACAAGCTTACAAGCAAACTGTAAAACGTGCTGCGGACGGAAAATATATAGTGAATATGCCACTATCTCCCAATTATGAAGAAAAACTAGGAAAATCAAAACCTATTGCGGTCTCACAATTTTTACAATTGGAAAATCGATTAAATAGGAACCGAAAACTTGCCGACATGTACAAACAATTTATCAAAGAATATGCGGACCTCGGTCATATGAAACCAGCGTGTTCGATATCATCTACAGGCTGTTACTTACCGCATCACGGCGTTTTGAAAGAAAAGTCAACCACAACTAAATTAAGAGTGGTTTTTAACGCCTCGCAAAAGAATTCTAACGGCTACAGTCTTAACAATCTTCTGCAAAAAGGGCCTAACCTACAAAAGGATATCCAGGCTTTAATCTTAAAATGGAGAACATATAAATATGCCTTTACTGCGGACATCGAGAAAATGTATCGCTGTATATGGGTGTCTGAAGAACAGCAACATCTGCAAAAAATAATATGGCGAGACTCGCCGAATGAAACACTACAAGAGTTTGAACTTTGCACCGTAACATATGGTACAAGGTGTGCTCCCTGGCTCGCGTTAAGAACGCTGAAGCAACTTGCTATCGACGATGGTCACAAGTACCCGGCTGCTGCCAACATAATGGAAAACGAATTTTTCGTAGATGACCTCATAAGTGGCCATAACAGTTTGGAAGGCGCCAAACACCTCCAAAACACGCTTATGGCGTTACTAAAGGGCGGGGGTATGAACCTGCGCAAATGGACAAGTAACCAACCTACATTGTTGGAAAACTTGCCAAAAGAACAGATTGCAACTAATAACTTATACGATTTTAAGACCGAGGAGCCTTCCAAGACTTTGGGTCTCAGTTGGAATCCCTGCAGGGACACATTTAACTTTAATTGGCCTATCAAAGAAAACTCAAAACGACCAACAAAAAGATCTTTACTCTCCGAGATTTCAAAGTTTTATGATCCGTTAGGATGGTTGTCTCCGATTACTATTACTGCAAAATTACTTTTTCAAAAACTTTGGATAAGCGAACTTGGCTGGGACGACAACGTACCTATTGATATAGAAACGGAATGGCTTAGATTAAAATCAGAACTTACATACATACAAAACATGGAGCTAAACAGATGGATAGGCCCTGTAAAAAAGGACATCGAATTATTGGGTTTCTGTGACGCGAGCGAGAAAGCTTACCCCTGTGTCATATACTGTCGTGTAATGAACGAAAACGGACTACCCATAACAACGTTACTTGTTGCCAAAATCAGGGTGGCCTTACTTAAACAAAAAACTACACTGCCCAGGATCGAACTCTGCGGCGCACTATTGTTAGCTAACTTGATGGCGAAAACTATACAATCGCTAAGTGCGTATAAAGTTACTGTACGGGCTTGGTGCGACTCTCAAGTCGTGTTAGCATGGATACAAGGTGAAACAAGAAAATGGGAGGCATATGTTGCAAACAGGGCCACAAAAATCAAATGCATTATCCCTCCAAGTCAGTGGCACTACGTCAAGTCAGAACTGAACCCTGCTGATTGCGCATTTAGAGGCTTACTGCCGAGTAAACTAAAGGACTTTAACTTGTGGTGGCAGGGTCCTGAGTTTATTAGACTACAAGAAAGGATGAAAACGAATACATATCATACAACTGTCGGACAAATTAATCAAGATCACGTCAAACAAAATAATAAACAAACTGACTACAATGAACGTTTCATAACTACATTGTTGAATAAATGTAGTTCATTAACCCGAATCATAAGAATCACCGCATGGATATTACGCGGCATTACAAATATGCGCAACAAAAGGAAATCCGAGACCATGCACCTAATAACCAGAGAAATACAAGATGCCACTAAACTAATAATATCACATGTACAACAAACACAGTTTGTATAAGAATACAGACAACTTATAATCAATAAATCGGTATCGAAAACAAGCCCCATCTTCAAACTGAATCCTTATATGGACAAGGCCGTCATACGTGTTGGAGGCCGCCTTAAGAACTCATGCCTGCCTCTGGAGATGAAAAATCCTATTATTTTACCACATTCTGGCCGTTTGACGGAACTGTTAATCGAACAAGCACATAAAAGCACGTTACACGGAGGTGCTCGGCTGACGCTAAGATCGTCGGCGGCAATAGGGCTGTCAAAACATTGTTACGGCGGTGCATACGTTGTCATCGTTTTAATCATACAGACAACCACCAACTAATGGGTAACTTACCACGCCAGAGAGTAACACCATGTCGACCATACACACATACCGGAGTGGACTTTGCGGGTTATGTGGACGTCAAATTAAACAAGGGTAGAAGGTATAAAAACTACCAAGGGGTACATTGCTATATTTATATGTATGGTAACGAAAGCAGTACACATCGAACTTGTGTCAGACCTCAGCAGCAACACATTTATAGCAGCATTTCAACGAATGTGTGCGAGGCGCGGCACCCCTAAACATATGTACTCGGATTGCGGTACGAAATTTGTCGGCGCAGCAAAGGTGCTGCGTCAACAATTTGAAGGATTCAAACAAATACTGTCAACTGAATTCTTTGACGAACTGTCTAAATTGGAGATAGAGTGGCATTTCAACGCCCCCGCATGGCTGACTCCGGGACACTTTCTCACGGGAAGCTCGATAATGTCACTACCACTATCTGACTATAATGACGTCACTACCATTGGTATTCGTCGCAGGTGGCAATTGATCGAACATATGTTCCAACAATACTGGAAAAATTGGTCTAACGAATAACTTACACAACTACAAATTCGTAGTAAATTGAACAAGCCTACTAGAAATGTCAAAAAAGGAGACATCGTACTAATTAAAGAGAATAATTTGCCCCCGGGGAAATGGGCGCTTGGTCGTGTTATAGAAACATACCCCGGGTCGGACGGCTATGTTCGAGTAATTAATATTAAAACGCAATCAGGAATTATCACGCGTCCTATTACCAAATTAGCACCACTGCCGTTGGACTCAGAAACTGATTATGAAAGCAAGGATCATGAAACATCTGAACTACAAAAACCTACCTACTTTGGAAAAGAGAAAACGGAAAAGGACAGTAACCTTTATCTCTAATTTATTAACCACAATGATATTACTATTGTTTACATTTGCATCGGTGTCATATGGCGCGACCGAGCGATCGAGGTCATCGAACAATGTCCGTATTACGGCCTTGGAACCCGAGCGACCTATATATTATGACACATTAGGAAAAATGCAAATGGTACACGATGAATGGATCTTAATTATGTACTATAATTTAACAACTTATTGGGAAGGAACTCAACGTACTAAAGATTATTTTAACACGATAAAAAACTTATGCCACGAAATAAGATTGCAACATTGCATGCCTATTATGGAGCAATTACAACATGAAATGGAACTTTTAAAACACTATAACTCTATTCTGCGGAACCCTCATACGCACCTGAGCAGGAGGAAGAGACGAGGATTGGTAGATGAGTTGGCTATATCGCTAACAGTCTGTTTGGAATATTGGATCAACATTTCGCGGAAAAATATGAAAATGACATTCAAGCCTTACACGACAACGAAGACTACATGCTGCAATTGATTAAAAATCAGACTACTATAACGGAACTTGTGAATAAAGTGTTGAGAAAAAGCGAAGATAATATTCAACCACAATTTACCTTGATCGATCGCTTCATCAATCAAACCAATACGAACATAGCATCCGTAGAAACTGAAATGGAAGTCTTATCATCTACAACGTACTTCAACTCTGTGGCATTAACTGCTTACCTACTAATTAGCAGTTTGAGAAGATTTCAAGAAATGTTATTCGAATCGCTTACTAACATATATCAAGGACATATAGATGTACATCTAATCGCTCCTGTCCATTTAGTACAACAACTCAGTGAAATATCGGCACATATTCCTAAGACGTTATCATTACCGGTGGAAAACTATAAAGAAAATATCAAGGACATCTACAAAATGATTTATGTGAAGGCAAGAGTCACCGAAAACTATTTTCTTTTTGAAACGCATATACCGCTAATTTCAAATGAAGACTTCAGCTTATACCGAGCGATACCTTTACCTATTTACAGCAAAAACAATATAACTACATATATACAAACAACTTCAAACTACATCGGTATAAACTTCAAGAAGAATAACTACGTTTCTTTGAGTGAAGAAGACTTCAAACTTTGTGATCTACACAGATCGAAAACCTACATTTGTAATAAAAATTTGCCAATTTTTGAGCTACACAGCTATAAGTCTCCGTGTGAAGTAAAGCTATTATCACATCATAACGACGAGCACTGTGACGTCGCACTAGCCGCGTGTAAAGAGTCACGGATTGAGTTACATGCACCAAACAATTGGCTCGTCATATGTTGTAACACGTGCACACTACGTACAATATGTGATAATAATATTGCATTACATAATATTAAGTCATCTGCAATAATAACACTTCTCCAAGGATGTGTGGTACAGTCAAGGGATTTTACTATTTACGCTCACTTTCACTACAGTAGCCGAATAAAAATGGATTATGACTTTACTGTTCCAACACTGGACAGTTCGATAAACAAGATAGTGAACTTAACATACAACTACGCTCCAAACTTATATAAATCAATTAGTGATCTGGATGAAGACAAGATTGAGCAGGCAATCACGACTCAAAAGGAGCATGAAATTCGATCACCAACTATCTCTAGACACGACATTCATCAATATGCAGTCAGCTACCTTTTGGTAGTAGCAGCACTTCTGGCTTTATTTGTCGTGGTTGCGAAGAAGTACTGTACCCACTGTTTTACGAAGAACAACACACGTTCAACTGCTTGTCCACCAACTGAGGACATTGAGCTTAAAGTAATACAACGGATGGAGGGCTCTAGTAAAATTCAAGACGTTCGGGACGAGGCTCGAGCAGAGACATCGCGGCGAGACTTCAACACCGGACATAAAAACTTAGCTTTTAATTTTGATTGATTTTTTGCTTTGTAATGACAAATTCTTTCTCTTGTGTTAAGTATTTTTTTTACTTTCTTTTTCTGGCGTTGCCAAGATGTACGGTTTGACCCGTACATGTTTTGCGAACGCGGCAATCTTTAGTTGCCGCGTAACATTTAACTTACATTTATATTCACATAATACTTTGAAACCAATTCAGTGCGATAATAACCACGGACGAGAAAGCATTTGCCAATATATACATAACTTGTGTAACTTTTATTCCAATATATAACTTTCTTTAATTTTGAAGATCCTCCTAACTTCCGTCTCGCACTCCTGACTTACTACAGAACTAACACTATACTTCTACACTGACGTTGCGATCATCACTCAAAAGTAAAGAGAAGATCTCGAAACTATATGTATGCTACACATTAAGACCGAGTATGTACTAGAAGATAAATTGATGACATTTATTAGATGTGCCTCAAACTATAAACGCAATCAAATCTCAAGTCGGACCTTTGATCGGTTGAAGAACTCAGCTGAAACAAATATTCAATTTCTGCGTCTGCGCAGTTTTTTTTATATTAAAGTTGGATTTTTCTGTCACTGACGAAAAATGTCTTCATTGTCGGTTTTTTTAAATATAAGGTTAAAAATAACTACATCTAGTCATAGCTGTCTAAAAGTTTAAAGTCGTAAACTACCTATATGAATTCAAACAAATGGAGATAAGTAGTGTTAATACACAAAATTGTCATTTAATTTTATTAAAGACAGTAGGGTTAAACGTTAAATACGAGGTATCAGATGGGGCTGACAGCGACCACTTACAGGGTATCCTAGACAGGTACCCAACGAAAGTACACCGAGGCTGAGCAGTGCAAACTATTGGACGTAAGTCGCGAACGTTACCTTATTAACAACATAATCAGCTCTAAAAAATGTGTTTAGCTCTATAGCTTCTTTTTTATACTTTTGCTCTTTCTCTAAAACTAAAAGTTTGAAGTTCGGACGAAGCATTTTTTTGTAAAATGGTGTAGAGTGTAGGTACGGATTAATTGATGGATTGATTGTGTCATCGACAAAAATATGTCTGTAATAAAGCCAAAATTCCGAAGTTAACACAAAAATGCCGAGTTGAGCGGATAGATGAGTCGCTTTTACAATGTTGGTTAAAAGAAGTTAGTAACGACAAAACCAAAGCGTATTATAGTTGTTGTCGCGCATTAAGCGAAAAAAAAAACAGCAAAGCCATTTTCTTTGCGACAGCAAAAAATATCTTTCCAATCCAAACCTACGAGTAAATTTGATGACAGCATAAGTTCTAGTCAAGCTTCTTTAGCCCTATTCATATTTAATAGCTTCTATCTGGCCAATAGATCACGTGGGACTTTATGTCAGAAAGAGTTTAAAACCGACATCGTTGCCAAGCTATTTGACTGCACCAAGTGACTTTTTTCAAGTGATTAAAATTAAGCAATTTTAGTAGTAATGTTAGCTCTTCGTATTTTAGAAATCTAACTCTTTTTCAGGTGTTATCTGGCTTCTTTCAAAATTTGGAGTTGGCAACACTGACCTAGAGCGTTCGGACGTCCGCATGATATCTTGCGCTTGATGTTTAAATGTCAGCCATTAACGTCAACGGCATATGCACACCTACCAGTCGCAGCTGTAAGCCGCGTCCGATAGTTTGTTTCCAGCTTTACTCTTGAACCTCGATTGATGCAATATTGAAAATTGGAATCGGGTATGTCATTTTAGGTACTTTTTAACACAATACTGGCAAATTATTAACATTCAGTTAATAGTAAACACTGAATTATTTTATCAGATTTCTTAAATTTGTAACTGAATATTAATAGTCCGCTAGTGCCGCGTTGAACAGTACCTACCTAAAATGATATTTACGATTCCAATTCGCATGATAATGAGATTGAAAAGTATCCTTAACTATTTTGTAAATTTTAATGAAAAACTCTGGTGACCTACATGTTTTGGTACAGATAGACCAAGGCCAGTTGCAGTGGTCGCGTTAAAAAACGTTACCTAGGTACTACCTATTTACTTGGATTTGGAGATATTGATGGTTCCGAAATCCACAAACCATCCGATAGTTGAGTTCTTTCCTCTAGTCACGACCAAATTAGCGCGCGATAATATGTCTGCAGCTTGCGTAGGCTTTTTAATATGTGATTGGTGTAGGATGTATTAGGTACCCTACTAGATATCTTGTTACCTGATTGGTGATAATCTGATAACTGAAATAATGATGATTGGGCGTTGTAACCCCGATGAGTCAGTGCCGGATTTATATCTTTTATGAGTGTAGGCCACTTAATTTCTGCCGCCCCATGTACATACAACCTTGACGCCCATAGGACACCGCCGCCCCTAGGACGCCGCTTCCCCAAGCCGCGGCCTATACGGCCTATTTATAAATACTGCGATGAGTACGTGTATTGATCACTGACGTGTAGAATGTTTTAATTATTTAGAACTACATACTACTATTAATAAATGAGATGTAGGCACGAGACCAACGACATATTGGCTCGAATAATAGACTTAAATATAATAGGTAAAGTTTAATTATACCTACATTTCAAATGAAAATATATTTTAAGCTGTTTGCTTTCGTTCATTTTATTGTTGTTTGTTGATGCAAATTGACTATTGTTTATAAATAAACCTAGCCCGCTCGCTGACCGCATTTGTAACAGTGATACCTGAGAAATATTGGGTTTAAAAGAAGTGTTGGTGTTAAAATGAGAAACGCATGCTCCACTGGTTCGGGCATGTGGAAAGAATGGCAGATAAAATATTGACAAAGCGGACAATGCGGAAAGGGTTAGATTTAGGTACCTGGGGAGACCTAGGTTGATATTTCACGATCTAATCGCTCGGGCTCTGTCCGTCCGTCCGTGTGGGTGGTGTCTAGAATCAATGGAACCGGCTGTTGAAAAGAATTATGAGTGTGGAGGAGATCAGGCGTGATATTTGGAATACGATACTTTGCCAACCCCGTCAGGAACTTGGCGAGGCGTATTAATAGATACTATAAAACGAAAATTTATTATTTACCTTAGTATAAGCATACCAACACATGACGGTGGCAATTATAGTGCCTACCATCCCGAGCATTTGCAGGGAACTAGGAAACCCATCCTCATTATTTTTTTCTGATTCATCGCAGCTACAAAATGGATATACCAAGACCATAATTATTTTTACATGATATTACCTACCCAAAATTTGTCAAGATTTGATTTGAAGCAATTTGAAAATGACGTTTTCTCGATCAATGTCTGTCTGACTAGTTTGTGATCTATGTTAAGTAAGTACCTAATTATATTATAACTAATCTTCGGTACATAGACAATAAACATAACTAAATAACCACGGAACTAAAAATAAGGTCACCTAGTAATTTCTTAGGTCCATTTATGGGCTATGAGTATTAAATCAACTGAAGACGTCACTCACATGCGTTCCGCTCTGCCAAAGGTACGAGACCGGCGGTCATGTGGCATAAAACTAGTTGGGCCTGCTCGACCTGCGCCATTTGTCAAACCGACATTGTTTATGTACTTTTGTATGTACCTACCTACATTTAGATCAAAGTGTATAATATTAGTATAAGATTATCCATAACTGTTTCATTAATTTGTATGGAACCCGAGAGATGGTGTAAATTTCATAAAAAATAAAACGATGATGCCAAATTCGGAAACGATTTTAAAAATGATAGATTGAGCAATTTGCGAATCAATTATAAAAAAATATGGACTGATAAATAGACAAATACTTATCCTTGGAAGAATTACACAAATGGGTCTAACCTAAAAACTAGCTAAAATTGTATATTTGTATTTAGCCAATGTTAGAACTAATACCAGAGATATTTAATATTAAAAATCTCAGCTAATACACAGTAGTATTTAAATAGATACTGCAACTAATTTTAATTTGTTTACGATAGCTAGATTGGTGAAGAAAATCTCCATTTATTAGAAAATTAAGACATTTTTTCTTCTTAGACGGGTGCAGTTTCGTGGCTTGATTTGAATGTACTTTCAAATCTGCGCCCGCGTCTATGTAATTTAATTGGGTAGCCAATCAAATGCTATTAAATTTACTAGTCACAAATCACAGTATCTATATCACACAATCTGTATAACAATCCAGTTCTCAAGTTTAAGTTTTAGATGAACTGCAAAGATTACGAAACAGAATACCTTAACTTTTAAACTTTGATGCCAAGAACCTGATTATTGAAATGGTACCTACCAGTTCTTGTCATCAAGTCCTCGACGTCAGAAAATGTAAACATGAGTCCAAGCTTACAGCCAGCTACATTCAAGTGTTACGTCTCCTATCTTCGACCTCCATCATCAGACCAGCTCTGTTGTACGTTGCACTCGACTATATTAGGCCTCACTTATACTTAAAAGTATAAGTGAGGCCTAATATAGTAAGTTTGGGTGCAAGGGGTCCCACCTTCAATCTTCGGGACCCAAGCCAACCTCACCTGCTCGTGGTGCACCCTGCTAATAACAGACGAGACTCTGGCGACCCGCCAACACGCAATGGACCAGCGTGGCGGGTTATGGTCCAAACTCCCCAATGATGATCG
>NJDD01003004.1:59343-71010 GCA_002245505.1 Calephelis nemesis
TTTTATAATATTAGGTACGTCTAAAATTTAAGTTGTCGTGGGAAGAGTTTAATTCTACAATTTAATTCATAGACGGACAATCTGTCTATACACGTAATGATGCATTAAAAAGCAAATTTTTCGTAACCGTGAAATCGTCATCGTGAGTAAATAATATAGAAAAGCAGAAAAAAAATGTTTGGGAATTAAAAACCAGCTATCTGAAATAAAATAAAAATGAGCGTTATCATTAGTACTTATAACGAAATCACCTTAAGCGTACAGCAGAAGAATAGGATCCATAATTAAAAAATACCATAATTTTTTTTCAGCGAGACAATCCACCTAGAGCCTACATCCGCAACAGCGTATCATACAATTACACTACTAGGATTTCAAGTGTACCCGTAAATCGGGCATCACCACCAACAGAACATTTTCAAGGCAATCGGAGAACTTCAACTCAAGTAAGTCGAAATCGAACATTAGACCGCAAGGACAGGATAACAAAAGTCTCATAATGCAGACAATTTGTTTTTTACACAATTAATACACACTTAATGAGAGGCCAGAGCGCTACGGAAAATCTGTGATGTAACGCTCGCTGACCACAGACACAGTGATCCGAGAAAGACTGAAGATGAAAGATTGACAAAGCAGATATACGATGCGAATGTGGATGGATGTGAAACCCGGGGAGACCAAGGTTTACATTCCACCATCAGATAACTGGGATCAGAGGGTGGTGTCAAGAGTCTCCGAAACAGGCGTGTTTGTATGAAAAGAGTAATGAATGTAAAGGAAGTTAGTCAGTTTTGTCTGTATCGTGAAGCTTGGCACTCGATACTCTCTGCCTACCTTGTCAAGTCAAGCCTGCCAAGTCCCTGGCGTGAAGATATGTATGAATCTAATACACAACTCGGACAGTAAAAAAAAACCTCAGATCACCCGTGTTTCGGGGTAGGCTTAACCTCACCAGAACACTAAAATTAACAAGTCAATTTTACCTAAACTTACACATCAGAACAAAATAGCTGCTAAATTCGTTTTTTTTGGAGTTTACCTTCGAATATATTCCTATATTATTATTATACCTATCCTATAGGTACCGAAGTAGTACCAACTTCCTTAATATAGGCTGGCACAGGTATACTCCTCTAAATCTGGATAAGTTTAAAGTAATATTTAGTCTAACTCGGCGTCGTTTTTGAAATAAATACCTACAGCCGAGCGATGCGTCAACTGGCGGTAGGGCTATGTGCCTTCAGTGTTTTTCTTTTTTTATGATATTGGAATTTGGAAGGCAAACAAGCAGACGGATTTCCTGATGGTAAGAAATTAACGCCGCCTAGATACACCAAAGGTGGTAATGGTGCGTTGCCAACCTGAAACCGGGATGTTAGACCTCGAGCAAAAGTAAGTATAACGGCTACCTAACCCTCCGAACCGGAACGGCAAGCATTGACTTTATGGCGGCAGGAATAGGTAAGGCGGTGGTACCAATCCGGGCGAGTCGCCGCGAAACTCTACCACCTAGTAGGATGTCAGTGTTAGTGACGGTAAAGCTATGCTCGCCTTTTACGAGCTACCTGGCGGGAAGGCAGATTGTCTATTCTGCAAAGGAGCCCGGACCAACACGGGGGAACTAACTGCTAACTACATCTACCTAGTTAGCAGTTAGTTAGTAATACATCTGCCTATTTAAATTTTGTGATCGTAAATACTGTATTTTTTTTTAAACAAATAAAAATCGCTTAATGAATGCGCATGTGGTGTTTATGATTACCATCACTATCTTTATACATATATATAATTCTTGTGTTCGTGTGTTTGTCACTGAACTCCTTCTAGACGACTGGACCGATGTTGATGAATTTTTTTTGTGTGTGTTCAAGGGAATTCGAGAATGGTTTAGTTTTACAATTTGGTCTCCTGGAAAACGTTTTTTAATCAATATTTTAATAATAAGTATTTTTTTAATAAAAAGTAAAAAAATAAGTTTCAAAATCAACAACGATTTTGGAATGTTTCATATTGGATCCGACAGACTGCGCTACTATCGAAGCATCAAATATTATGTAGTACTTAGCTGTTAATATCAAGCGATATGAAGTTTGCTGGGTCAGTTAGTCACTACATAGTACTTACATATAAAACAAAGTCACTTCCTCTGCCCCTTTGTATGCTTAAATCTTTAAAACTTTAAAAAAATGTAATGATTTTGATGCAGTTTTTTTAATAGATAAAGATATTGAAGAGAAAGGTTTATATGTATATTTCATAACCGTGCGAAGCCGGGACGGGCCGCTAGTATCTCTTAAAAAATCATCTTTAACAGCTCTTTTTTTTTTTTGAATGACTAAATTGTTACTAATCTCGTGATTTTATGCAACTTCACCGAGCTTTTTACAGCTCAAGTGGAGCTCAAATCAACACAATAGAATCTTTAATTGTTCTTTGCCATATTTAATAAATACTTTGACCTATAAAGACCAAAATAACATCCACAAATTCAATGCTTACCGATTGCTTACAAAAAACGCCATTAATGGATAGCGCTCACTGTTGACGGGGCGGTGCGGGCCGGGCCGTAGGCGCGGATTTTTGTTACTCAGTACCAAAGTAAAGCAACAAAATAGAGAGGCCACTCGACTTTAAAATCGTTAAGTATGGAAAGTTTCGCCATCTAGTAGTTGTCACACAAAACTTCAAGTATGGAAAGTGGCGCCACTAGTAGTTGTCGTACGAAACTTTAGCTTTAAAATACCATAGTGCTCTTTTCTTAACAGTAATATCATAATCTTTGGTCACTGTCGGCCGCATCGGGGTAAGCGCGCGGGGTGCCTCGCGGAATTCCGTCGCGGAAAAATCCGCGTCGATGCGCCCCGGCCCAGTGGGCGTTGCTCCATACAAAATGTATGCAAACGATCTAGGTGAATTATTGCGCTGCGATGCGCCCCGTCCCGGCCCGTCCAACTGGGCACTATCCTCAAACCGACCGTTCGACACAGGCGGCGCAACCGCGAGGCGCAAATGATGTGTACCAAGTGTATACCATACTCGAGACGCGTAGGTGTAAAATAAATGTAAAGGCCCGGTACGTACTTCGCTACTTATATAGAATGCTACCTATATATCAAGGAATATACATATTTTTTTATTTTGGCTATAAAAATTAAATAAATGTTTTATATTATCCCTTTTTTAATCTTTACATCTGTGATCTTTCTTTTATTAAAAAAAGTTGGCTGGCCTTGTTTGCAGGATGGTCCATATTTTGGAAAATATAGATGTAAATCTTGTAAAAGATGGTGGAATAGTCGCTCATGTTGGCCTGGACTATATCAGTTGTGCAAAGAATGTAAAACACCTACATACCCTACTACTTATGTAAGTATTTTTTTCTCATTCGTCACTTTTATAATTTAAAAAATACTTATATACCTACCAAAAAGCTTTGAATTAGTCTTGTAAGTTTATAAAATTTATACTTTTACACACACTTTGTGGATTTCTGTATTCACATGTATATTAGTGCAGTTTAGTCTAGGGTAACTCTTGAATCTCTATTTCATGCAAGGTTGGAAATTGGAATCAGACATTTATCATTTTCTACTCTTAAACACAACACTAGAGAACTATTAACATTCAGTTCCCAAAAAATATCTAATTTTAAGGTTTTTTTTTATTTAAGAGTACAAAAAGACATAAATCCGATTCTAATTTCCAATATTGTGTGAAAAGAGATTCAAGAATAACTGTGCAACAGCTTACCCGTATTATAGACTACGGGCCCATGCCAAAAATAGATGGGTCAAATGAACCACCAGGTGACGTATATAGGACGATATAAGAGCATTAAATAATAAGATTCAGCACTATGCCGTCACCTGTAAGCTGTCCAACTGAGTGCAGGTGAGAATTCAAAAGTGCAGGTAGAGTAAGTCCGTTTTGGTAACTTATTTTTGTACGGCATTGCTATCGTCGATAGAACCATAACAAATAATAAGAAAGCGTGTAGTGCAATACAAAATGGTGTGCCAGAAATCAGGTATTTTTTTTTAATTAAATTTAAATTTGGCCACTTGATTCTGTACGGCATCAGTTTCATACTGTTTCAGTACAGCTTCTACTCCAATGATAAATATGCCGTACAAAAATAAGGGTCCACAACGGACTTACTCTACCTGCACTTTTGAATTCTCACCTGCACTCAGTTGGACAGCTTACAGGTGACGGCATAGTGCTGAATCTTATTATTTAATGCTCTTATCTCGTCCTATATACGTCACCTGGTGGTTCATATGACCCACATATTTTTGGCATGGGCCTGTAGTCTATTAGTACTACCGATTTGACTTTTGCTGTCATCATTAAATCAAAAATAAATGCTCGCCATTATAGTAATTCAGGAAAAGGGTCAGAAATAATGTCTAACAAGAGGCACAACGTAAGTCTTAAGTTCGCAACGCTTATTCAACGTTACGGATCGTCAATCCCACTACGGAATAGAAAAAAATAGGACATCGAAAAATCGTAACGATAGGTTGTCCTCAGAAAATCCACACAAAACTTATGACTTTTTTAGGAAGTTATACACAGTTCCATAGATTTGTTTGTATTTCCATTGTTGTAACAGTAGAAGGGCTACTAAACCATTTAACTAATTAACGTCGTACAAAGCTATGCATTTTTAAATATTCGTTTTTGAAAGGAAATATAAAATATGCTCTTATTATATAATTTATATAATTATGTCGTCTAAGTATACGTATTACGTAATAAACTTAATTTCGTTGTTGTGTCGTCCAAAGGATAGCGCTCATTTGGACCGTTAGGACGGGGCGCATCCCAGTGCACTAATCCTTCTAGATCGCTTTCATACTCGCTCGCATACAAAGCAACATCCGCTGTGCCGCGGATGTGTGCGGATTTCCGTGAGACACGCCGCACGCATTTCGCGACGTATAGGGTTACCTACTCTCGATTCTCGAATAATGCAATGTTGGAAACTAGAATCGGTAATGTCGTCTCAGGTACCCCTGAACACAGTACTAGCCAATTATTAAAGTTTAGTTTATAGCAAGCAATATATTATTTTAACGGATTCATTGAATTTTGTTGGAATAAAATGTAAATAATCCGCTATTACTTTTTTCAAAAGTACCTGCCTAAAGTGACGCATCCGATTCCAATTTACAATTTGAATGAAATCGATGTTGACCTGAGTGAAACTGACCCTACTGGCCTGGAGGGCCCCCCAGGGGGGTTAGAATGAACACCATCGTCTTGACACGAACGTTTCGTTTCGGGCCGCTTATAAATGTCAAACTCAAAAAGCGTAGAACGTTCGTGACCTGCGAAAACTTAGCACCCCATCTAAGGATTTGCGAAGTGCAAATGACCTTAATCGATAGGTCTACGTTAGGTCTGTATAGGTCCATCAAAATTTTCGTTAGGTCCTTTATAAGTTTTTTATAAATAATTTTTTAAATTTTGCAAAAAAAATACATCTTAGCACCTCATTTAAACGAAAACTCATTTATCTTTGTATTTCTGCATTCTTTATCGTTAGGTCAGTATTGGTCTATAGTTTTTGCTTTTATATTATTCATTTAATTCTTTTTATTAACAATAATTTATCACTGGCGCATGCGCTCATCGCACCCAGTCATAGCATGGCGCGAAATTTAAAGTTTTCCCGTTCCGTTTTCATTGTTTCCATTATCAAAATACAAATTTCTCTCATGAAACTCAAATAACCTCATAATTTTAATCTCTAATTACTCCTCTACTACTCTAATAAAAAATCAGCACGACGAATACTAGAATTGACTAAATGGTAATTATATGGTAGACCATGTAAATTACCTCAACTAACATTTTTTACATGTTCATCAGACAACATCAGATTCTTGATCGGTTTTTTAATAATTGTTTTTATAATATCTATTTATGAATTATATTAATTGTAAATAATTATTGGATTTATGACATAAAAAAATTGTCTCCGACTATTTTTAATTATACATTTTTAAAAACTCCCGCTCTTTCACTCCTGCTTCAGAGTTTAGACATGTATGCAAACCAATCCACAATTCTTGTAAGAAACGAGTGCACAGGTTACAAATGTAGGTTAGGTATCTACCATTAACTAATTACTAACAAGCTCATTGGTGTTAAAGTGCTATGCAGAAACTTGGCCGGGTAGTAATCCAACGCCTTACTATTCCTGACACCATGACTCATATTCTGATTCGAAAGTTTTAGTACCTAGCCGGTAAACTGGCCAAAGAAAAGCGACGTACTTACCTATTACACCTAAGGTATCTATTGGCCACGTTACCTCATACCCTCCGGGCACAACTGCAAAAACCGACCCTAACTATTCCATTGGGTAGGTAACACATTGCGATTTGATAATTCTTTTTTCGAATTATAGCATTGAGTAAATAATGTATACATTTGTTAACGTGACCATGGCCTTTCTTTCTTAAAAAGAACCGTAAAAATCGGTTAGCTATAGACTAAGTAATCGAGTAACATCCAAAAAACCTACAGTAATAAAAAGTATAATAACTTTATAAAATGAAAAAAATATCCACCGTATAATGTATCGCCTGTAATAAATACTAATGTCAAAACAATTTGCTTCTATAAATATTTTCTCAGAAACATGAGTGCTGATAGGGTTACATGTGTTTTATTTGTCTTAAGAAACAATCGGAAAAGGCGCAATGTCGCATGAAATTAGTTTATTTGTCTGAAATAAGTAAAAACTTGTGATTTGACAGAATAGCGCCATCTCTTGTAATTTTTTGCCTAGCTGTGTTGAACGTTTGTTGTTTATTGAATTTGTCTTCCTTAATACTTCTATTGAATCAATTCTAGTATTCGTCGTGCTGATTTTTTATTAGAGTAGTAGAGGAGTAATTAGAGATTAAAATTATGAGATTATTTGAGCTTCATGAGAGAAATTTGTATTTTGATAATGGAAATAATGAAAACGGAACGGGAAAACTTTAAATTTCGCGCCATGCTATGACTGGGTGCGTTGAGCGCATGCGCCAGTGATAAATTATTTAGGTATAATTGTTAATAAAAAGAATTAAATGAATAATATAAAAGCAAAAACTATAGACCAATACTGACCTAACCATAAAGAATGCAGAAATACAAAGATAAATGAGTTTTCGTTTAAATGAGGTGCTAAGGTGTATTTTTTTTTGCAAAATTTAAAAAATTATTTATAAAAAACTTATAAAGGACCTAACGAAAATTTTGATGGACCTATACAGACCTAACGTAGACCTATCGATTAAGGTCATTTGCACTTCACAAATCCTTAGATGGGGTGCTAAGTTTTCGCAGGTACGTTTGTGCCAATCAAAACGTGACGTCGGCGATAGACGTTAGACGTCTGACAATTGACAAATAATAAATTTGATATTGACGTGTTTTAAGTCGTGTCATCATAGACAAAATTTTGTTTTTTCATACAAATTCGGTCATTACTCTTCGTTTACACGATATCGCTTCAAGTTATGATTGTTCTTGCTTTATAAAAAACGATAACGTTTTGAAACGAAACGCATCGTCCAAGCGAAACGACGCGATCGCGCCGAGACGAATGTGCACATTATAACCCCCCTGGGCCCTGAAGTCAACAAAGATTACGATAATATCATTATTGTGAATGACAGTTTAATTCTAAATCGTATGACAACTACTAGAGGTTCCACTTTCCATACTTGACGATTTTAACGTCGAGTCTCCTCTATATTTTTGCTCTGCTCTTTGGCGCTGAATAAGAAATCCGCCAATGCTATGCGGCCCGGCCCACCTGTGTGCTCCGATCCGACACGCTCTGCCCCATCATCAGTGGGCGCTACACTTAAGTATACAATAATCTAGTTCTATAGCCATGACACACAAATACATACATATCTTCACGCTGAGTCCCTTACGGGGTAGGCAGAGAGTATCGAGTGCCAGATCTCTCGATTCTGACAAACCTGTCTGGCATCCACCACATTCATTACCCTTCTCATACAAACACGCCTGTTTCTGAGACTCTCGACACCACCTCGGATAATATCCGAGTGGAATGTCAACCTTGGTCTCCCCAGATACCTACATCCATCCACATGCAGCTATGATTTTATTAGTGAATCAAGTCCTATAGTACAAGCAATTCTTCCGGTAAACTATTGATCACAGAATCCCGTTCATAGAAAAAGAAATAAGTCCAGTAGTTGCCATACTCTACTGAAATTTTACAGCAACAAAGGATAATGAGAGCATCTAAAATTTAAACTTCGATTCTAAACAGTACGAATCACAAGAACAGTTGACTAGTTTACTTATTGGTTTCCATTTCCGTTCGAGGGCAAGATGACGCATTCATTGACCAGCAAGTCCCTTCTATACTCGAGTCCTTTGTAATTGCAATATTTTAACTAATTAGTTAAAGAATGCATTCTTTTTTAACTTATTGTATAGCCAGAAAATGTTCGATATTTTTTAAATGACATGCGGACCAAAATTCATTAGCATTTTTTTATAGAGAAAAAATACATTTTAAAAACATATGTTCAATAACAAAAACATTTTTTTCTAAAATACAGCGTGTACGTTCTGTTTGAATATCTTTGTATCTTGTTGTTTTACCTGTCTATGTGTGTCTGCTGATGCACCATAACTTATGAACGGATGCATCGATTTCGATTTAAGGATTTTTGTCTTATAGCTGACATGATCAAGACGGGTAATACGTACGATTATTATAATATGTAAGTAGTTTTTGTCAGGAATTATTAAACATTTTGAAAGGCAGTGTAGGTAAGTAACGTTAATTGTTTAAAAAATTGATGGTGAGCTTCTGTTTATTCGCCTTCTCAGAAAATATATTGTTTGGTGTCATTCTGAAAGTATCGTAAGGTCAAAAAGCAGCAGGCTATCAAATCGACTGCATGTTTATAACGCGATTATTCGGCGAAAAACAAACAATTTTTTTATATTTTTGGGAAGGTAGGTAATTTGGAGGTGATCCCGTATAAAGTTGATTTGACGGGTAGTTTTTAAATTATATTTAATTATGCCTACATTTTCATTCACCTCGACGACATTGTGTCCACGATGTTCACTGTCATGTTCCAGTCCTGAAGAGTAAGGCAGCTGATAGACATGCGAAATATATACAACATAAAAAGTGAGGCAACTGTAACATCTATGGTGTTAATGTATCACAGTTGCCTCTCGCCATCAAGAGGACCGCCTTTTAGCTGCCTTACCACAAGAAAAAAAATCACTCAATTATATTTTTTCAATGTTTTAATAATTTTATTGCAGCGAACACTGACCGCAGCTGATAGAGACGTAACTGAAAAAAAGGATCATGTAAAAGAACTTTGTCAAAAATGTCTGCAACTTGGGTTTAGTTGCAGTCAAATAAATACAAAGAAACGCAGAAATGTAATCTAATCGGAGGAAGAAAGTTTTAAAACATACGAATGTCTAATCCATTTTTTTTATCTTATATACCTACTACTTAATATCGTAAATGATCATATTTGTTTAGATTTTTTTTTATTTTTATTGCAATTTTAAACAAATTATTACAAAGAAGGTAGGTATGTTAAATTTTGTTCTACAAAGAATTATTCATGATTATTAAGTATATTAAGGCAATTAATGGCACCTCCCAAAATTACTTAGACAATCGCGATGATTTCTTATCGTTGAAAGTTAATAAATGTAATAACGACTGCGATTTAATAAAATAGAGTTTGTAATCATTACACATTTAAAATATTTGATTAACATCACAGAATAAGAAATAGTACCTAACTACTATCGTAAAAGATTTACTCTTAATGTGGGTACAAAAAGTTACATAGAATTCTGACGACATGTCATGCAAACAGAATTGAATTTTTGGAAGCCGCTTATTGAGCTAAGCTAACTTGGATTCATACAGCGGGTACGTTATTATATTGCTTCTGAAATCTATTTTACCTACATTATAAAGGATAGCGCCCACTGTTATCGGGTTGGAGCGTGTCGGGTCAGGCCGAATCGCATTGCAAAGCACACTGAGGCGGGCCAGGTCGCATCGCTTCGGCGGATTTCTGTTACTCAATGCCAAAGAGTGAGCATAAAATAGAGGGGGCGACTCGAAGATATAATCTTAAAATATGGAAAGTGGCGCCTCTAATAGTTGTCATACGAAACTTTAGCGTTAAAATGTCCTTAGTGCTCTATTCACAATAGTGATATTGTGATCTTTGGTCAATGTAGGCCACATCGGGAATGGAGGGTTCCTCGCGGAAAATCCGCGCCGATGCGTCCTAGCACAGTGGGCGTTGCTCTATACAACATGTTTGCATGTGACCTAGGCGGATTGTTGCACTGCGATGCGCCCCGTCCAAATGGGCGCTATCCTTTAGTTGTCAGCGTGACTACCAATATAAGTCTGAAATCGCCTCTGTGGTCGAGCGGTCCGGGTGTTGGACTTGACTGCATGAGGTCTCGGGTTCGAATCCCGGGTCGGCCAACAAAAAGAAAATTGGATATTTCCAATTTTCTAATAAAAAAAAAATGTTAGTCGGGATTGGAAACGTGCCCGGTTGGCGATAGGCTTGCCACCTATCACATTATGGGACTTAGTATCTTCGGCTAGTCGTGGGTGCCCGGGTTGTGCCTCTGCCTACTTGTTCTTGGATATGGGCGTGAAGATCCTTTTTTTTAAGTCTGAAATTAATAAATTCTGTTTACCTACATCTCTGATATTGATTTCTTAAATTTTATTGATCTTTTCAAAAATATGTACCCTAAGTTTTGTAGGTAGAGAAAATGTCATCTCTGTGGTGGATTCTGATTGATATATGACTAAAGTTAGATCCTGAGTTAGTTATACCTAAAATAAGCGTAATTGTCAATTTGTAATTTATCAATAAAACAATTTGAATTAAACTCTTGCTTGTATCTCTAAAGCACGGTTCCTATAATCAACGAATCGTCATACGTTACTATAACCATTTCTAACTTGCATAAATGTAACGAAGCGTTGCTTATAGTTACACAAAATGTTTAGAGTTTAGTCAGTTATCTCCAAAGTACGCTTCAGAAAGTAGCTGTAGGACGAGTCCGATTTACTCGAATAAATCAGATACTAGAAATGTCGCAACCTTTTTTTACTTTTGATGAGTAGTTATAAGAAATAATAAATGCACTCTGCATTTTAAAAGTGATTGTACTCCGGCGGAGATCTGCACGATACATGATACTGAAACGTCTCGTGCTGACAAATCACGTACTTAAGGATAGCGCCCACTGTTGACTGGGTTGGGGCGTATCACATTGCAATGCGCAATGAGCCGGGCCGGGCCGCATGGCATTGGCAGATTTCTGTAACTCCGTGCCAAAGAGTAGAGCAAAAAAATAGAGAGGCGACTCGAGGACAAAATCGTCAAGTATAGAAAGTGGCGCCTCTAACAGTTGTCATACGAAACTTAAGCATTAGTGCTATATTCCTGATCCTTGATGATCTAAGGTCGGATCGAGAATGCGCGGGGTTCCTCGCGGAAAAATCCGCGACGATGCACCCCGGCACAGTGGGCGTTGCTCCATATTGTTAGAAACATGAATTCTTATAATGGCAACACCGCTGTCATTATGAGTTGATAC
>NJDD01003007.1:10301-43053 GCA_002245505.1 Calephelis nemesis
GAAAGCGTGTAGTGCCGTACAAAATGGTGTTGCAGAAATCGGGTATTTTTTTTTAAATTAAATTTAAATTTGGCCACTTGATTCTGTACGGCATCAGTTTCATACTGTTTCAGTACAGCTTCTACTGCAATGATAAATATGCCGTACAAAAATAAGGGACCACAACGGACTTACTCTACCTGCACTTTTGAATTCTCACCTGCACTCAGTTGGACACCTTACAGGTGACGGCATAGTGCTGAATCTTATTATTTAATGCTTTTATATCGTCCTATATACGTCACCTGGTGGTTCATATGACCCATATATTTTTGGCATGGGCCTGTAGTCTATAATTCGTGTTCTTTCTTCTGACTTGCGGTAAGACTTATTAGCTGGATTTCAAAAGAAATCATAAAACTATACGTTATTAGAAGACCCGTATTCTCTAGGTTCATGTAATGCATTTCAAAAATTGAATAGCAGAAAAAATGCAAAAAAAACAACTTCGATTGCAATAAGTCATCTAGGTAAATAAAACTAAGTATTTTCCTTGATTTCCTGGGATTACATCATCAAATCGAAACTTTATGGACCACCTCGGACGAACACACTTTCAAATATTAAAAACGTTTCTAAAATTCATTAAAAATGATGGAAAATTCGGTTAAGATATATTAAAAAATATATAGAGGTATCGAACATATAATCTCTTCCTTTTTTCGAAACCGGCTAGTTAAAAAATAACAGTGACGAAACTAATTCACCAGTAACAGGAATGGAAGATTCAGTGGTCCCAAACAAAATATGATTACTAATCTCTGGTGGTACTAATCCAAAAGATATAGTTCCATAGTCTCCACCAAACTAGTCTTGTCTGTTACCTATATTTGTCGAGAAATATGGTCTTGTTTTGTCTTTTAGTCCGTCATTTGACTTTACCGAAGCAACAGACCAATATTTTTTTCATATTCATCTATATGACGCTCTTTCCTTATTAAGGTTTATAATAATTCATCCAGGTTGATACCCGCCGCTCTTCCTCTTTTTTATATTTAGAATTTTACTTAAAATTCTAGTCTCAGATAGGTGCCATATTAACAACTGTGGTATGTTGCAGCTTTTATACAGTCAAGGAATCCGCCTGCTGGTTTGTCTTTGCATTTTATTATATTTATTGATTTAATCTTAATTTCAGCAACCGGAACGAACATGAAAGAAGGGCCGACCCCTGCTAGCGGGGTGGAGTACAGGGTCGCCCAGTCAGGAGACGCCACTTGCAATGGTTTGTTCAGCGCCACCGAAGGGTCCAGGACTATGGCCCTCAAACGAGGTAATTATTCAGATAGAGATTGTCTAAGCTGAAATGACGCGCCCCACCTTCATATTTACGCACACAAGCAAATTTCAAATATGGACGCAATACAGTTAAACATGCAATCGTAATTGGTCGTTCAGTTCAGTTTGGCGCAACTTTCATATAAAAAAGTGTAAAAAAACAAGTTTGCTATGATTTTTATTCGCCTAAATCATATGACACTGGTTGCCTTATATCTGAATGCCTTTAGACGTACATTCAAATTTTACGGATTATACCTTTATTTTACGGATTATACCTTTTCACCATATTATGTCAAGTGACATGTGTCACTTTAAGCTAAACTTCATACAAAATTCGGGTTTGCTGTGTATCTATGGAAGTCCCGCCACTTATTACGTAGTATATTTATATACTCTTTGGTTCAGTTGCCGGTTAGTCTCAAACGTAGGAGCACGCATCATTCGATCTCAAAAGTACCGTCAGCATGTCGGATGTCCGTCACTCACACATCTAAATTAAGTAGTGGGGCGCGTCATTTCAGCTTGGACAAGCTCTACCATATTACAATAAAAACGGGCAATATTTAAGCTGGCATAATCAGCGTTATATTAAAACTAACTGTTTGCATATACTAAGTTACTGGTAACTAACGCATAACCTTTCTAGTGCGACGTTAGTACAACAAAAGCAACAGCTTTTTTTTCTACAATTTTTAGAAAATCGCGAAAAAAAATTGGTTCTCCATATAAAATAAATAAATATCGCTGGACACGTTTCACAAATTGAATCTAACCCCAAAGTAAGCAAATTATATGCTTGTGTTATGGATGTTACTCAACGGGTACTAATACATAGAAATACTTAAATAGATACCTAAACAAATTTAATAAACACCCAGACCCGGAAATGCAAGACATCTAAATGTTCATCACACAAATGGGAATGGAACCCGAGCCTCGCGGTAGGTCGATGTAGTTATGCGTATACGCTAGCCACTCGACCAACGAGGCGGTCAATAAAAATAAAAAAGTTATAAAAAGTTGATCATCCTCTGACAAAATGTATGGAGAACCAAATCCTTTTTTACGATTTTATAAAAGTTTTAGAACAAAAGTTGTTGCCTTTGATGTACTAAAAGAAAGTTTATGCGTTACCAGTAACTCTGTATACAGTTTCACTAACACTAACACCATACCTAAAGTCATAGCGTGATATAAATATTTATTTTCAGCAGCACATTTTTCAACAAAAACTTTTGTTCGACTTGAAATTTCTACACAAAAAAAGATTACCGCTTTCAAACAACAAAACACACTTTGTCATATTACCATATTAACTATGCAAAGATCGCGTCAGGAGTCTGCCAAACTGGTGCATTTGTATGGAAAGAGTAATGTGAAAAAAGCTGTGTAAGTCTATATAAATCGTGACACTTGGTACTCGGTAGTCCCTGCGGACCACACAATTTTGGCTTGATATATCTTGGTATGAATATGTATCTATTGTAAAAACATGGATTGTTTTAGTTTCAGTACGTTTCAACTGCCAGTTTCCCTCATGGATGACGTTTTCTCACACCTGGCATACCCTGGACTTTAGCAGCAACTACACGTTTTACCAGAGGAATGCAACACTGCGTATCACCAACCAGACGGGGGCAGAGATCAAAGTATACTGCGTCAATGTAAAAGCCAGCTCGCCAAGTGGCAACTCCGTAGCTCTAGTGGCACATTGGCAACACCATTGGTAGGTATAACAATATATAAAACTAGATAGACATAACTAACTATGATATTTTTTGACTTTTCTATAATTTCAGATCGATTTTATGAGATCAGTAAAATTTAGCTAATGGCAGATGTTTACGCCCATGCCAAAAATTAAAAAACCCAAAAATAAAAATCTAGTTTTAAGAGCGTTTTTGCTATTTGCTTTTGATAAGCAATCGTCAAGCTGGCAATATTGTGTCTGTCATACACGTAGAATCTCTGCAGTGGCCAGTGAAGCTCTACAAGTGGCTTTGGCGAATCTTCTGGAATCCCTTAAAACGAACAAACAAAACATACTTAGGTACTAACTACTAACCTTATAAATGCGAAAGTTTATGAGAACAGATGGATGTTTACACGCAAAAGCTACTGAACAGATTTAAATGAAACTTTACAGGAATATAGTTCATTACAATAACAAATAAACTATTATTCAAAGAATAGTTTAGCACGCAAGCCAAGCCCAAGAGCTACAAGAGGAAGCTAGTCAGCCGTAATCAAAAATCACCCGAAAATAACCCGATAATAATTTGTCGTTAGTCGAAGTACACTACACTATAACTCTTTATTGTTATAATACTGTTATAATTTCAGTGTTTCCAAATATGTGTGCGTGGTGTTGTACCGACGAGACACATACATAGCAGAGCTGCAGCGTGGGTCTCCTACGTCGAGGCCTGACGATGCTTGTTCACCGCATCACTTCAATGCGGTCACAGCTCCATATATCACATTAGTTGGTGAGTTTTGTACAGCATCAAGAGCTGCTAGTACACCTAGCATAACAAATATGTGACCCACTAAAAATACTTTCAAAGTACTGTAAAGAGAGTGTGATCTTGGCGTAGCGTACGGCACACATATCAAGGTCCGCGCCTGACCCAACTTCACACTGCCCTGTCACTCTGGTAGCGTTATGGGACTAGCACGAAAGTGTTCCCTTTCAAATTAAACAAGATTTTTAAAATCGGTTTAGCAATGACGGAGAAATCGATTAACACATAAAAAATGACGGGTTGCACTCCGGGAGTGCAGACAGAAGTAAAAACTTTAATATTAACGTTGTGCATTTTTGATATTTCGGAATGGTTAAAGAATAATTTGGCATTATTTATGTGGTAGAATACAATGTTCATTTATTGCGCTATCGTATACAAACATGACAACATGAACATTCGCGCAAGCGCCCTGCGCCCTCTACGAATTTTCGTCTTATGAAATTTTCTGACGAAATTTCCTTTCGAAAAAAGTGTCCTGACGCGAGTTTAGAAGTTTTTACCCATTCCACATAAAGTGCGCAACGCCGCTAAAGGAGTATTCACTTAAAAAAAATAGGTTTTGCATATATATAGGCGGCGGAGTTTTACGAGGGGAGTTAATAAAAAGAGTAAATTAAATCTTAATGACACCAAAAAAAATTTAACTACTAATTTAATATTAATTTCAATTTCAGCTAGCAATCCAGAATCTAAAGAATGCCCTTATGCTGGAAAATATATAATATCTAACCATCGACATAAGAGAGGCACAGAGAGTGAAAAGAAGAAGTATAAATCTAAGCGAGAAAAAGCAATATTGGAACATAATCGTAGAGTTAATCACACTAGGCTATATAATTTTAGCGTAAGGAATATGTCTGAAACGCCTATACTAAGGAGTAGACGGCATTCAGATGGAGAAGCAAGTTGTGCTGGAGGTGCTTATAACAGACTTGAAGTTGGTTGCAATTCAGCTAAGAATATGGAGTTCTACTCCATGTGTGATAACAAGGAAGTAGTCACAGGTAAGTTATTTCAAAATTTATTTTGATTTTAGTACCACGCATATATGTAGACGTTTTTGAAGAGAACAAAGTCTTAAAATTCTCTATTAAAATAACACTTGTTTTTTCTTCACAATACTCTTTAACACTATTAGCACACGTAGCCTAAAAATAAACAAATTGTAGCACTTTTGCCGCAAAATATGCCGCAAAGGGTCAACGACACTGCGAGATATACGGCGAACAGTTAGGAGCGCTGTCATTTTAGCGACAATAACTATGTCCTAGTTGAAATATCGTTAACTAATTTGAGAAAACCTAGTATTATTTATGGGGAAAGACAGCGAACAAGCACAAGTCACGGCCACGGTTGTCTTTTATCAGGAGACCTGATGGAAAAAGACTACCATGGCCTCTAGACGCAATAGTTGTTATAGGTGCGTTATATATCCGCAGCTTTAGGCCCATTGTGCAAATCTACCGACTACCCTACCCTCCAAACATAGACACATTGTCATTAGGTAATTAGAAATAGGTCGGTATTGTATCTCGTTTCATCCGATAATAAAAATGTTCATATTTTAAACGAAGAAACATTTGTACTGTTTTACGTATCACTTATGCTTTATTATTTTATAAATAGCCTACCGGTTTCGCTTTTTACAGCATCATCAGGGCTAGAACTTAATTTAAGTTCTAGCCCTGATGATGCTGTAAATATCAAATATAATAAAAATGTTTTTGCGTGTATGTCTCCAGCGTACACGTGCCACGGAGGTTGGTACGAGAATGGCGCGTCGTTCGTGGTAACGACACCGGTGACGCGGGACAGTGGCGCGGCGCGGCGCTACTGCTGGGTGTCGCGGNCCGCACCGGTCTGGCGCTGGCCGCCTCCGCCGCCAACTGCGACCGAGCGCCTCAGCCGCCCTACTCCGCCACCAGCGACGGTACGTTGTTACTTGTCTTAGGGTTCTGTATCAGAACTACAACCACTATTAACTACTTAAAAATTTCAAGAAATCCATCAGAAGTACCTAACGGTAAAAATATACGTCGCCATAAACGTAAAAGATACGCGTTGTAGCGTAGTTATCGCAGGGCTAAACGATGCCGTATATCGGGGCCCCAAGATCAAAGGGCTTTTGTATCATGATCATGAATAAAACAGAATGTATTAACTCGAAACTGGGTCACCATTTTGCATCAGGGCTTCTGGTTACCTACCTGGTTACGCCAATGCAACAAAGATTGAATTAAGGAGTGATTGAAAGAATTACGTAATGAAGCTACTTAGGCATTACCAGTATTGTCTTTGGCATTACTTTTGCAGTAATCCATTATTAAACAGAATAAAGTATGTACTCAATTTGCCACTCGAATAATACTTAGCAGGTAGCTGCAAATTCAATACTACAATTTGCATAAATTTACTAGTGTTAACCTTTTTTTGCAGGCAAATGTCAAGCCGAGCCCAACAATCAACCTCTTCTAAGAATACCATCCCCGCGAATCATCACTGTAACCTCAATAGTCCTTCACTACCTAATACTAAGGTGATTTAGAGTTTAAATATCTAAGGAATCATATTTTTCCTGACCTAATCATGTAATGTAGTTAAACTAAATATTTCTTTAAGACAACGGTCAATTTTTAATTAGCCAATATTTTGACTAAAGCTGGAAACATATTATCAGCTGTGGCTTACGGACGTGGCTTACAGCTTCGACTTATAAATGTAGACATACAGTCTGCGGACGCTTTAGGCTGACATAAACACCGACGCACGC
The DNA here is from genome assembly GCA_002245505.1 of Calephelis nemesis. Taxonomy (NCBI): domain Eukaryota; kingdom Metazoa; phylum Arthropoda; class Insecta; order Lepidoptera; family Riodinidae; genus Calephelis; species Calephelis nemesis. The sequence continues at coordinate 16,920 of NJDD01003007.1, forward strand.
CAGATATCTTCATCTTCTTCTTTTATAAATATGGCTTTTGATCGTTTTTCACGACTACTTTGAAAACGTCAATTTAGTTAATTCTTATACAATAAAGGGTCATTAGTGTACAAAGTCATGGTCTTGAGTAAAGCGGTGGCTTCGTTACTCAAGCTCATCTAGTGAGATTTGACGGCAGCGAGGAAATAGAATATACACTAATTTCTTCATGATCATTTCATTTGTGCATTCCACTGAACAAAACTAATCTAATTCCTACCTAAATTAACCAATTTCAGTCAATATAAACACGAAATTCAATCAAAGTGAAAAAATTTCGACCACCTACATTTACGATGGCGCCAAAACTCGCCAGATATCTTTCGGACGTCCGAACGCTCAAGGTCGCGTTCGCGACTTACGTCCGATAGTTAACAAGGCATAGTGGATGTACTGTCATTATTTAGTACTATGAAAGTCGCGGCGCGTCCGATAGTTTGTTTCCAACTTTATTCTTTTTACCTTTAAAAAATATATAAGGTTTGTAACTGTCAAATATATCGACTAAGTGAAAAATGACTTTGAGAAACATTTTATTTGTGTAACCGATTGCTCAGTTTTGCATTTGTTCTGTTTATTTTATAAGTTAAGTACCTACATTAAGTAAAAATAATCTTAAATATTTATATTTTCTTGCATTTCCAGCTTTGTATTTAACGTTGTATTACATTCTTATTCAAATAATTATCTAAATAGGTATTTTTAATTTTATTTTTTTTTTGTTATATAGCGTACAAAATATATAAATTAAAAAATAACAACTTTTTAAAATGCACTTTGATAACACCCAGCGTCAATTTCATAATTTTTTGTTCTAGGTTTTGTTATATAAATGGATATATTGATCCCAAAATATTTTTGCAACTTTTAAGTATCTTAGTCGGTAATAACATGACTTTTTTATTGTTTTAATTATTTTATTTAGATAATCAGTTATATTTAAACCGTAAGGAACCAAACTGTTAAAGTATTCCAAAGTATAGGTGTCATATTTATAGTATCTATATCTGTATAATATCCATGAAGCTATATAGGGGGGTTACCATAAGCTCTTCAAACAGTATTGTTTCAACAATACTAATTGTCAGTCGAGAAAGACAACCTTATGACGTAAGTATTCCATAAGTTGCTTATAAAGGCAGACATTTAGCAAGATGGAAATAATACTGCTATAAGCGTTCATGGTAGGGCCCCAGGGGGGTTACCATAAGCTCTTAAAACAGTACTATTTCAACAATACTAATTGTCAGTCGAGAAATACAACCTTATGACGTATACCGTAAAGTTGCTTATAAAGGCAGACATTTAGCAAGATGGAAATAATACTGCTATAAGCGTTCATGGTAGGGCCCCAGGTCTTTATTATGAGTGTAACCTCCAGTATTTTATAGCTTCATGATAATATCAGTGTAATACAGACTATAATATCAACTTCATGCTTGGAGTAAGTATTGTATTACAGATTGTAATGCCAACTTCAACTTTGTAAGTAGTTTGTTTATTAATAAGGTGAATGCAGGATGCTGTAAAACTTCGAAGTAACTCAGATTATAAGCTACGTTGTATTCATACCTTTAATATCAACATCAGTTCCTAAACTTGTTTTGTTGTCAGATTTTGTCCGTTTTCATTGCGGTTTTTTTAATAATGTTGCCATAAACACTGGAGTTTTTACAACATTTTGAAAGTACAGTCAACACAAGAACAGGTTTATTTAACATAATTTAAATAAAACTAAATTAACGTTTTTCATATGAATGTCTAACACTAGTGATGTGTACACGGTTGTGAAATTGAAGTTTTTCTATCCGGGTTTTATAGTGATGTAAGCAGAATGTTTTAAGCATGTAAAATTAATTGTCATGAATGTCACATTTTAAATGAATTGTCAACATCTGTTTGATATTACTTGGCAGCTTCCGCTAACTATATTTGTTTAAGAAAATATATTTGAATTGAAATAAGATCTGAAAGATATCTGAAGAAATTTCTGATATAGTTCTGATATAGTTCTGATATTTCTGATAATTTAACACTGCATACGTTCATAAATGAATTGTTTTTTTTTTGTCAAAATTGCTGTATTCGATTATGATTGATATTTATTCTTAACTTTGACACTTTCATTTTAAAAGCCTAAACTTTGTTCAAAAGATTTTCTAGATGTTTGCTGTAGACCGCCTCGTTTGTGTAGGGGTTGGCGTACGCGCATAAACACGAGGCTCAGGTTCGATTCTGCTGATGTCTGCAATTCTGTGTCTGGGTGTGTTTATTAAATTTATTTGCGTATATATTTAAGTACTGCTATGTATTAGAAGCGTTGAATAACACTCATAACACAAGCATTCAATTTGTTTACTTTGGGTTTTCGTTTTTGTGTAATTTGTCCAGAAATATTAATCTGTTTATTATTATTTGAAGTGTTTTAAATTAAACAATATTTCTGGTGTTTTATATTTATAATTTGAAAAGGGCAGCCATGGTTATTTAAAGTATTAACAAATCAATCACTTAAGAAGCTTAGAAAATATGTACAAATTATTGTAACATGTTGTTATGTAGCTAGAATAATTTAGGCTCTGTCTTTTTTTTGTCGTTTTAAAAATTGTTATAAAAAACCTCTAGATGACTTACATATGATAATATCCGGTGTCCAGAAAAAAATTACCATCTTTACAAGTTATCGTTAATTGGAGTTCAGTGGTCATTTTTTTCTGAATACGACTGTACCTATTTGTATATTTTTGCTTCACAAATAGATTGTCAATTTTTGTGTGTAGATGTGTTATTTATGCATTTATGTGTAATTTGTTTGACAAAAGAAATTACAAATATGTATAAGTATTTACAATCACGCGCTGAGGGTTAGGGTAATGAAGTTTAATATAGATTTTCGTACAGTCAGCTGCAATATTATATGTTTTATTATATATCTATAAATGCAGTAACCTATAACCTGGCACATTATGAAAATGTCTTACATCAAATAAACATTCTTAATATATTCTTATTCGATAACAATTATTTAGTAGTGTATTTCAGTTTTATGTTTAATTTAGTTTGTTTGGGAAAAACAAAATGTCGTTTCTCCCTTTTTCTTATCTTTTAAACTTTCCCTGGACTTTACCAAGTAACCTAAAATCAGAATTATCCAAATTGGCGTTTTAGTGAGATTCACTCCCGGGTAACTCGTATAATTTTGCTAAGTATTTCTCAGTTCTTAGTTGTATAGGTACTTTAAAAGATCCATACCTATATACATTGTATTTTACTAGGTATATTATTTACATCATGCTTCGCACTACACCCTAAAGCATATTGGGATAATAATTAACTCAATAATTTCTATTTTGAAAGTTTTATCAACGTATCGTTTATCACCAGACCGACGGAGAACTGAAAGCAATTGAACTACACTGCAATTATTGTACTGTTAATTGTGTTAACTCTTATTTTTTGTATTCATATAAATTTCAGCCTGACTGTACATATTATATATTTGTTGCAAGCACGCCATCTGATGGTTGCTTAGTTAATAATTTGTACTTGTTACGATCTTTATGGGAAGCCATTCCTACAACAAGCAATATTAATGTAGATAAGTTAGTCTAGACAAACTAAGATAAGGAACGAACGAATACTCATCTTGAGATAAGTGTATAGTTAATTAGATAAGTAATTTAGATATAAAATCGCGAAAGCAATAATATATTTGTATTTATAGCTATTGAGCGTTAAACTTTTAATAGACGGTAGGTAGAAAGTTGTGAATAATTGAGCTAGTGTTGTTATTTTTTAACGTAAAAGAGATTTAGGAAACGATTGTTTGTGGAAATCGCCTCTTACCGTGTATTCACACATACCCGCAATCGGTGCCAATAATTCAACTTTTATTGTGTTAGATATTGTGAGAATATCTAACACAAAAGAGAAGAAAAAAAAGAGTGAGAAAAAAAAGCTTTGCTATGGTTTTTATTGTTCATTGTATGGATGAGGTAAAAAAACTCTCATTGCGAAATATACATCCCTACAGTGTTATGTACAATTTGGTACATAACAATGTATAACACTGCTTTGATATCCGCTGTTTGTCCCTATGTGCGCTTAGATCTTTAAATCTAAGCAACTGATTCTTGTTTATTTAATAGATGAAGTGATTCAAGAGAGAAGTTTCACATTTATAATAAGAAAAAAGTTTGTCCTCTTGTGCGAAACTGGGACGGGCTACTAGTAATAACTAAAATCAAGTAGATAACATCAATCTTATGTGAAAAGCTAATATCATAATCTTAATTATAATCTTATTACATTTGGCACTACGAAAGTTAAAAATAAAACAAGCGGAATTTCTTACTCTAATAGCTTTTTTATCATTATAATGCTTACTATTATTGTTATATTAATACTATTATTGTTTTCTTAAACAATAAATTTAACTAGTACCTGCCTAAATATAAGGTAATATTAATTTTATTGCAAATTGCAACTTTTTCAATTCAATTCATTGTTTTATTATAAAAAAAATACTTACAAAAAGTTAAATTTCTTGGTTAAATGTTAAAAATTTTCATAAATTTTAGTAACCCTTTTAAGATTCGACAGGATGATCTATTTCTAAATTTCAAAACGAAATTTTCGCTCTTTTAAATCCACTTAAATTCCGTACAGAAACATTCTAAATGCATGTGGCACGTCCACAGATTTGTATAAAACAATCGTATATATTATTTTCAAATCGCAAGTCCGTAATGATAAAGCCCGGTATAGTTGTAAAAAGCCCAAGGTTGGTAACACATCAGTCATTCCAAAAAAAAGGTCGTAACAAATTTCTGAATATACTTATATGGAGGGCCTAAATGTGTAAAAGTTTAGACTAAGTATATAATATATTATGTCATATTATGAACGCAAAGATGTTATCAGTTACTAACAGTTAAATGTTAAATCACATCATTACATTTGACCGAAAACACCTTTCATTTATATGAAAAATCTAGAAGCGCTTAAAAGGAATCAATTAAATATTTGTATGTTTACGTAATAATTGCTTCTTAAATATTATAAATGTATAAGTTATACATTAAGTCATCGTTATCCTCTGGTCCATGAAACCAATCAAATCACTTATAATTAAAGTCACCTTCCAGTCAAATCCATCACATTATTGTTTTGACTGCGATCTTGACAATATAGGTAGAACTCGTACGATTTAACTGTGCACTCCGCTGGAATGCGACCCCTCTCCCGCTGCCCCGCGCGGCGCCCCGCTTCCGCGGCAACTGGCAAGTGCTCAGTAGCGATAGCATCTTTCTTAGCGTTATAAAACCGATCTTTTATCAACATGAAAAAATTAAAATAACAAATAACGTCACAGCGAGAGGTGCACAGTTCATTAGTAGGGGTTGTAATTTTAAGTGGTTTGAAGGTGGTTGAAAGCAAAGTCATCGTTTGGCGCTTTATTTTTAACGCGACCGTATGATATATGTATAGGTACTTTGAGGTTAGAGGTGATTTCCATAAACACAGACATCACAGTTTCCATTGTGTGATATAGATACATTAATTAAGTATATAGTCATGAGCATGAATTATAATAAACTGATAAAAAGAACACTATTTTTATTTACAATTCCTTATATTATTCCAGAAAAATATATACTTTTTTTCTTGTTGCCATGAGCTTCTGTACAACGTTATTGATTTCTGAATTCAATAGTTTTCGGCATCACCGAAATTTATATAATTCTGAAAACAAAAAAAGCTCCGTGTTGAAGTAAAGACGATTTGGCTCTATAATAATCTAAAAAATATCTAAATGCATGACATTTCGTAAGAGACGAGCTTAAGTTCATCAATAAGAATAGGTACTGATTAGAGTATTGTAGTCTTTGGTACTGATATTACCTGAGGGTGGTGTCAAGAGTTATCTTTATAGTCTTTTCTTCTGTCTTTACGTTTTGGCCTTCACGTTAGTATTTTGCCATTAGTCAAGTAGAAATTCGCATCAAATTTTATATCAATTTTAATTAATTATAATTAGTCATTAGTCATGAGATTTGGCGGCAACGAGGAAATACACGATACGCTAATTTCTTCATGATTATTTCATTTGTGCACTTTCACTGAACAAAATTGTACAAAATGCCACCAAAATTGACTAATATCACTCGATATCAACACAAAATTCAATAATTATGAAAAAACTTCGGCCTTCTTTATAGTCTGTACGCTGTATCAAATGGCATTTGACTGTCAAATTTATTTTTCTTTTCTAAATACATTTTACAGTTTTCAGCTTTTGTTAATTGTTAGTCAAACGGAACGCATCTGTAACGTCTATGGTGTCTATACGCCACAGTTCTCTCTTGCCATCAGGAGAGCCGCGTACACGTTCGCTGGCTTTTTAAACAAAAGAAAACGTTTTGTTTAATTAAATTGGAACTATTAAAATGTTATCAAGACTGGTAAATTGAAATGATGGATGTCTATGTAATAGACTGAAACAATTTTCGCTAAATCTTAAATCAAATTTCACTAAGTGCAGACTACGGAAACGATACAACGTAAAAGCAAAATATTTCTACTAAAATAAATAAATAAATAATAAAATATAATATTCACACATTGTTAAGGTTCTACTGCTAATTATCTTTTTGATAAGAACGACGTCTTCATTTGTGAAGACCAACTACTTTGTTTCCAAACATTATAAATATAATTTGAGCGCTATCTGTGATCTTTTATCGTTATCAATATTATTTTTGTTTGTTTGTGTCAAATGTATGGCAGTATGTGTAATGTTTGTATTTATTTTTTATAATATAACTTAGGCCCAAGACTTTCCCTCGAGGAAAATTTTAAAGAAATAAGTATTCTAACGGTGACTTCTCGACATATTTTTTAAAAACTTGTTATATTATGTTCATAAAAATATAAAATTGTTTAAGAAAAATTGTGAATGCTATAAACACGAGGAATAAAAACAATCTTATTTTGCATATGTACCGTCTCCACAGAATCAGTTATTCGTATAGTCAGTTATTATAAGATTTCATAATATTTAGAAGACAGGAAAGCTTGGTACTAGTTGGGAGTCCCAATTCGGGACCTATCTCAATTGCAGCGCTACATAACTCTTTACCACAGTCGTAACCTGAAGAACAAAAGTAAAAATTGTTTGGCTAGTTGCATAGTCAAAACAAAAATGCAATACTTAAATCTTTCGAATCAAATTGAGTTATAAGGAACGATTGCATGAATCCGACTCGCGCACCACAGCGCGCAGGTTTAAAAAATGGCGGGGCATGGCGACTGGCGAGTTGCGTTAAGGCGAGGTGAGTCCTAAAAACAGGCTTTTTTAAAACATTTTTAGTCTAAAGCTTACACAAAAAGACAGTAAAAAATATATGTGAATCTTGATCACATGTTTTATAATAATACGCCTTCCATAACACGATTATGATTATTTTACTTGACAGAAAAAAAATTACAAAGTAAGGTCTAAAATTCAGATTCAATCTTATTATTTGTTAATTAAAAGATTTTAAAGATATATAATTCAAATTAATTTGAATGGTGTATGATGTATTCATCTTTAATGTGTATGAATTAAAATTTTGATTTAATATCGTATATGAAAACAATTAAGTAATTTCCAGTTAACTCGCAAGAATTCATAATTTCCGCGTTATAGTGCTTCTCATTCATTTCTACGCCGATAGACAGTGACCGCTGAGGCGACTTGCTAGCCGGACGTGTGTCGCTGCGTACTGTCAACTAATACAAAACTAAAAAGTTTATTTTTGTAGTTTTTTTTCAAAAATAACATCACTAAAATCATTAAAACATTTTTGTAATAATAAATTATTATAAAAATGTTTTGATTCATTACGATTCTTCCGCGAAAAATCGACCCGTCAAGAACCTGTAGCTCAACAGAGCAGCAAATGTCCAGTACGAACGCTTATAAAATGTTATTGAGTATTGACTACATTATGGTCAATAAGTTTCGTATATGTATAGTTGAAGTACATATTTTACGTTTCATGCGTCGACTTTGTACGGTAAGTAGTATCTGAAAACTTTAAAAAAGGATAGAGATAACATCGAAAAAAAATACTGTACTACAGAAAGATTGTAGTGAGTGGATGGACATAAGGAAAATTTGATAACAACTTTCTAACTCTGGCGTAGTTAGGCACAATATGTAAAAAGAAAGTATCTTCACGCCAATATCCCGAAAGATGTAGGCAGAGGCACAACCAGGGCAGGGCACAACCAGCTAAGACGACCGCTTCTTTTTCTACCTTCCAAACTTGAGTCCTCATCATGTCGTTTAATGGTACGATAAATGAATCTTCTAGTAAAATTCAAACTTTTCAGTATTTTTTTCAAAAAATGCTGCTTACGAGGGTCAAACTGAAAGTTCTTAGAAAATCAAAAACTAAGCATTCTAGCAAGTTATTAGTTTTATTATAACTTTTCAAAATAGCGTCCATTTACATCAATGCATCGCTGCATTCGATGGAACCATTGAGAAAAGCACCTTGCCCGCTCGGCCTTAAGGGTCTCTTCGACGGCGTTTTGAAACGCAGCCACTGCTTCTTCGGCGTCCATAAAATGTTTTCCTCGAAGTTTTTCTTTTATTTTCGGGAATAAATAAAAATCGCAGGGTGCGAGGTCGGGGCTATACGGCGGGTGACCCAGTAATTCCACAACTGTCGCGTAATGACCTGTCTTTCCGAAGAACGAGGCCACCATCTTTTTTCCAACACTTCGACCTCTCTTCACTTTAGTTGCCAACTCTTCGGAAGGAAACACCCACTGAGCAGACTGTCTTTTGGTTTCCGGATCATAACAGTAAATCCAGCTTTCGTCACCCGTTAGTATGTCGAACACAGCATTTGAATCACCTCCGTTAAATTTTTGGATCATTTCTCGGCATCAATCAACACGGCGGAGTTTTTGAGCCTCGGTCAAATTATGCGGTATCCAGCGGGCACAAAGCTTCCTGCCGCTAAATGTTCATGGAGGATTTTGTGCACTTGACTCATACCTATGCCTAGACTTGTCCGAATCTGCTGATAGGTCACTCTTTTGTCAGTCTCTATCATACGCCGCACAACACTGATATTGTCTTCAGTCGTCGCTGTAGAAGGCCGTCCCTCACGCAAATCATCGGTGAGATTAGTTCGACCACGTTTGAATTCATTAAACCAGTTGTAAACTGTGGCACGAGATGGGGCTTCATCGTGAAAAGCCAATCGAAGTCTATCATAACTTTCTTGTTGACTTATATGACATCGAAAGTCATAAAAAATCATTGCACGAACATTTTTTCGGCTTAAATTCATTCTGACGTGCACAGACAATTTTCAATTTGCCGCCAAATCGTAAAACAAATGACAAATGAATGAAATGTATACTCAATATTATTGGTAAAGAGTTCTATTTTCAAAATTTAAACTTATTTTTTTAATATAATGCTTTTAAGTTGCCAGTTCTAAAAACTTTCAGTTTGGTCCTCGTAAAAATGGCTAAGTATAAATATCAAGCCTTAGGCAAAAGCTAGTCTTAACAAAATATATTAGAAATTCTATAATAAGAAACATATACGAGTATGAACAAAAGCAGTAAATTTGTTAAGTATGCTGGTTAATTAATTATACTGTGTTACGGGTCACGCGCTGTACGTTGATCACGCACACATTGACTTCACATTAAGTGAACGTAATCAGCGCGGCGAAAGCGCCCCACTACACATTTTCCAGCTCCTCTGCTTCACCCCCTCAAATATCAAAAGACGTAGGGCATACTCGCCTTACTACTTCAGTTAGCAACCCCAACAGGGTGCACTGAGTACTGAATGCGGCGTTTTACATTGTCAATATTATCATGATCCTAATATCACGATATCGCAAGTATTGAAATGGGCTATTACATTAATTGTCAATAATATCATCATCAGTATACAGTTGAATGTACTAGACTGAGGTTGTGTTTCACATTCGATTAAAATTAAGTTAATAAGAATTCTACATGGATAACAATAGAAAAGCAGCTATAGCAATAATATTCGTACTAACGTTGAAATCTAAAGAGTAGAGAAAGTGCCGGACTCCTTTGCAGAATAGACCATCTGCCTTTCGGCCAGTCAGCCCGTAAAAGGCGAGCATAGGACTACCGTCACTAACACCGTGACATCGTACTAGGTGATAGAGTTTCGCAGCAACTCGTTCGGCTTGGTACCACCGCCTTACCTTTTCCTGTCGCCATAACGTCAATGTTTGCCATTGGTGTGTTCCGGTTCGGAGCGTAAGGGAGCTGGTAAACTTACTTTGGGTCTAGGCCTAACATCCCGGCCTCAGGTTGGCAACACACCACTACCGACTTTGGTGTTTCTAGACGGCATGAATTTTTTATCATCAGGAAGTCTGTCTACTAGTTTGCTTTCCATTAAAATATAAAAAAACACCTAAATATCACACCAGAAATGATCTTGGGTGACGATGTGGACGATTTCGGCAATTATTTTAAAATATTTTTGTTTAGGGTTTTACAGAGCTGGACCCGTTTCATTTAAGAGAATAAATTCCTTTAAGTCATTTTTCCTTCGTTAACATTACTGTCAACGACACAGCGTATTCGTATTTTGTCACACATCGTCACTACTCCCAAGTTGTTTCGTCATGGCTGCAAGCGAATACTGACATAAAATATTATCTCGATGCGCTTACATTTCAATATTATTAATGCCACGCCCCCTGAATATCGTGGATTTCAAGATTTACAGAAATCTTGTGATATTATCATGATACCGCGATACAGCATATTACACAATTAATATTGTCATGGTATCGTGATATTATTGATAATGTAATACTACCCAATGTCGCGCGAGGCAAGCGAGTGGATAATATAAGCGTCCATGTTCTTATATTATTACCTGACATACAAATTTTTTGCGGGACACTTTATGTGGTGCCTCCACACGTGGCTTTTCTTTTAACTATTCGATCCAAGCTGTGTTTCCCAAAATATTCAACGTATGGACAAATGCGAACGAGTACTAAAACAATGTACATTATTATTTGCTATAAAAAAGTAAATTTGCTGCAAAAAAGAGAATTTGTATTTACCAACATTTTCCAAATGGCCGTTACACTTGCAGCTTGTGTGAGCTAACCATGTGTGGCCAATAAACTTGTGCATTTGCTTATTGTCTCACTAGATGTGATAGTTGAAACACCGATGCGACATTCTTTCGATAAATAGTAGGTATTTGTTGTTGGCTATAATTACTTAAAATATTTTTTAATATAGCAAGTATATAGCTAAGTGTGGACTAAGAAGCCAGCATTTTATGCTTTCTAATATTACGTAGGCAGGTATTGTGTATAGTGAGCTATATATTATATCCATACACGAGTTACATATATACAACTAAGTAAGAAAGCCGTAATTGTCTATCAAGAATAGCTAAACTTATCGGTAAGGTGCTGATAAATAACTACCATGATTAAAAACAGGTTCTACCAAAATTTATGTTATAGTATTGCCAGTACTTAAAATTACCATTATAAGTTTCTGAACGAATACAATACTGCCAACTTAAGGTCTTTGACAGTTACGATGTACCAACATTTGCAAACAAATTGTCATGTGTATGTATTGTGTGGAAATGCAAATAGTTTCTGTTTGCAAGTTTCGTTGCTTTGCTCGAATGTACGCGCGTCCTCAGTCAATGTACTATTGATATGGATGAATAAAGTCTGAAATCATAACATACAAACATATTATTTTAAGTTGTTTATAAACATTTTGTTTTTAAATTGAACTTAAAAACATTTTGGGATGCGTCGAGATGTGTGAAAGTGACAATCCTATAAATCGAATTCTTTTTTTTGTGTGATTTACAATGTTTTCCTAAATTCTTTGAAGTACCTTCACTGATATTGTAATGGGAATGTTATATGGTTGTAGAATTGTAAATCACTATGTTCGAAGTGGGCTAAACTTTACGAGTTCTTGATTCACAGTTAGAATGCAAGACGAGTGCTTTGAAGGTTCGAAGAGGAACTTCGAGCGGCGGAGGCCTACGAAAGTGCTTAAAATAGCAGAGAGTTTCACGAATTTAGATGAAATAGCGAAATCTGGACGATTTGTGCGGGGCCCAAATTCGAAGATTGGGAGGCGATTTCAGGAAAATGGAAGTCGAAGACGCGGGTGTTGTGATGATAGTTGTGCGGAGTCGAGTGTTAGTGATGGTGAAAAACTTGGTGATCGGAGAGTGACTGGGTCCTCGTGCACTGCACTGAGGACTGCGGTGGCAGCCCTCTACCCCTTTGATGATTTCATCCTGGAAAAAATTGGGACTGGATTCTTCTCAGAAGTTTACAAAGTAAGTAATTCAAAACTATTTGTATAGATATAAGAAATTGAATTAAAGTATTAAAGAATTAGGTAGTTGTTAACATGTATGTTTACTCATACATAAAATTAATAAATGTATTATACTAGACTTAATTTAATAATGAAAGCCAAGATAATTAATCAAGTAAATTGTAGAAGCTATCTTGATGCAATGAGTTGTCATACAGCATGATAAATATTACTTACTGGTAACAATAATTTTATATTTCAATGTTTTTTGTTTGACTTTGTACCTATTGATAAGAGATAAAGAGATACATTCAATCCAAACACTTAAATAATGTTCATAATCTTTGCCTAGCTTGTGCGGGGAGGTAAAATCTATTCTATAGAAATGTTGTCTAGTTGCCCAGCTCTCCTTACTGAAACATGATGATTACCCTGAAATTGCTACGGCAAGAACAGCAGTGGCAGGCAGCAGCCTGGAACTTAGCACGTTGATTTTTGCAATTTAAGTGTGGGTCAACTCTGACACACCAACTATAAAATTCAAAACATATAGGGCATCTCTGTATTTGTACATTGGAAACTATTTTCAAATTATTAGGTTTCTTTACCATTTTTGGTAATGCTTTCTGGTTTTCTCACACCTAGATGTTTTTATTAACAGTGATTTTTATTGGTAAAGTAAACCAGCTTTATCAGTTGATTTTTCATATTTTTCAATTTTAGTGCAAATTTAAAGCATTAAGCATTTGCACGGCTTAATATGTTACCACTAGTTATTTAAAACAATTGTTGCATCTTTGCCTTGGAATTATTCATTTTCCTCTTGTAAGTTTTGTTATTAACTAAAAAGCCTATTTTGGCTAAGAAATAATGTCTTTTATCAAGTTGCCTAAGACATTTTTAAAGTGAAGCTATGTAGTTTCAAAATTTAGTTATGACTAGTTTGTCCCAGCGAACTTCGTTTGGCCCATATATTTTGTATGGAAAATTAAAATTCTTTCTTATCTCTTAAAGCTTCGCTGTACTTAAAAAAATAATTCAAAAGTGAAATTACTCAAATTGTTTCAGCCATTCTCGAGTTTTATCAAGACTAACGGCACATAATTGATATTTATTTATATTAATTTTTGATAATAAATAAATTAGTACTTTTAGGTAAATAGTTTAAAACCTGATTCGTTAATAAAACTAGGTAGGATATTGTTTACAATATATATTTATTTTTTCTCTTTTAGTGATAGAACACATTAAATTTATCTCACACACCCTGCAATCAATCTGCTACGACTTTCGAACTATTTGGGTGTGCAGGAGACAAGGGCCTGCTTTAAAATTCTTGACTTTGGCATTCTTAGTATTTATTTAATCAGTTTACAGAACACGTAAAATTATTATAATAGAACAAAGGCATTAGTTTGCATTTTAAAGATGGATCTCTGGTCCTCTATTACTTTTATTGTTAGATCATTTTTGTTTTCAATAAGCAATTGCTGCTTTAATGCTGCAGAGTAATACATATTTACAAAATAAATACATAGTTAAAAAAAGTATCTTCTCTCCTTTGTTCCCTAAGAGGTAGGCAGAGGCACAACCTACCAGCACCCACAATAAAGGGAAGATACCGAGTCCGACAATGTGATAGCATAGGCAAGCCTATCGCCAACTGGGCACATAATATATCCAATTCCAGGCAACCTTTTTTTTTAGAAAGTCGAAAATATACATTTCAAAATTTTTTTGATGCCCGACTTGGGGAATTGAACCTTAAGAATTCAAGTCTCATGCCAGACCACTACACCACATAGGCGATATACATAGCTATTTAGTTACTGTGTGTGTAGTTTGTTTATTTATTGCAAAATATATTTTACTTATATTTATGTAGCAATTTGAATAAATAAAATTTAAGAATGAGTATGTAAATAATAGTTTAATTTTTGTTACAATTTTCACAGATTCCTCTTGATAGGATTTCTTTCCTGACAATAATTAACATAACACGAAAAAGGTTTACCAGTTGGTCAATCCATTCAGATATGAAGCAATGAGCAGTGGAAATGGGGGTTCATTTTATATGTAGATAGTATATATTAATACCTATATTAACATTAACATAAAAAAGTAACTACAATATAATCAAAATTAATAGGCGGCCAAAATTAATTATATATATTTAATTTTGTGTACATCTAATTTATATGTATATGAGCTGTGTGCTGAGTACCAAAATGTAAACATGTGTAACAATTTAATAAAGGCTATATACGAAGAGACAGTTACGTAGATAACTACGTAACTGTCTCTTCATTTATATTAGAATTAGGTAAATATTTCAAGAGTGTTCCTTACATTTTCATCATCTCTTTTGTTATTAATAAAGTTGATCAACCTGAGAAATTTGAACTACGATTTAAGACTGTTAATGGTCTAAAATTATGTAATATATATTAACAGCTGTATAACACCAATATTTCCGTACGAACATGATCAATGGCAATAATTTTAAACAAATCTCTTGTTCCAAAGAAATTTGACCAATCGTAATGTTACAAATTTGCCAAGCACAAACTAGCAACTGTGAGTTGTGTTTTGGAAAACACCTTTCTGACCATTTAAATGTCCGTACCTACTTCTATTTCTATTTATTTATTAAATTTATTCCAGTACCTATTCAAGTATTTTCTATGTATTATTCACCTAACTATATACCTATAACGCAACCATATAAACTTTGGTGTTAGATGAATTTGTGTGATTTGTCAAGAAATATATTTTTATATTTATTTATTTGTAAAAAGTTTGAGTTTTAAGCTAGCAAGGCAATAATTAAATCATTTATGTTTGAAATAAAAAACTTTACGTAGTGTGTTTTGATGACAATGATATGACATGATGACAATCTATTAATAAATATAGACCATATAGTTTACTAGCTGCTCCCGCGAACTTTGTTCCGCCCGTTCAGTTTGTATGGGAAAAATTAAAATGTTGTTTTTCCCAGTTTCCTCACAATTGAACAGGATAAAAAGTATCCTATGTCCTTCTCCCGGTTTTAAGTTACCTCTGTACCAATTTTCAGCCTAATCGGTTTAGCCGTTTTTGAGTTATAAATAGTGTAACTAACACGACTTTCTTTTATATATTACTAGCTGCGCCCCGCGGTTTCACCCGCGTGGCGCGTGAAACCAGCTAGTCCCAATCCCGCGGGAACTCCGGGATAAAAAGTAGCCTATATGTTATTTTGGGTCTTCAGCTACCTACATACCAAATTTCATCGTAATCGGCTTTGTAGTTTTTGCGTGAAAGACTAACAAACATCCATACATACAAACTTTCGCATTTATAATATTAATAGGATTATATTAATTTTATCTCTTATATTTAGAGTTCTTTTGGCTTGTATATTGGAACATAAAAGTCAGTCTCTTCAATAAAAAAAATACTTTTATATTTGCTTTTCCTGTTTTATTAAAATATGTCACACTGATATTATAAATTATATTATATGTTACTTCAAACTACAGCACATAGTAGTAAATAAATAAAAAATTAAATTCACACAAATATTGACAGGTAAATTGACCACCTTACACAAGTATCTATTAATTTCTTAGTAGGTTGGTCTTAACAACAAACAAAAATAATGTTACTTTGTTTAAATAAATAACTATTTAATTTTAATAAAATTAGGTAGGTATAGTTAAATTGAAAGAAAAACATTTTCACCTGTGATATTACACAAATTGTTTTGTTTTGTCCTTGCCAGTGACCTTGCCTATTTTGTTTTATGTTTGGGATTGTTAATATATCACTCTATGAATATATAATTTGACATTGAATCTTAATTTGCAACCCAGTCTTTAAGTTGATGTAAGTATTATTGTACAAACGAAGAAAAATAATTAAGTTTGAGTATGTGGTAGAAAAATTCTCTTAGTAATCGTATATATATTTTTAAATTAAAATAATTTGGTATTTTGAAAGGCGTTATCATCTATTTTACTAAAGCTATTTTTTTATTTTATTTCATAAATAAGAAAAATAGCAAAGCCTGTTACAGGATTTCAAGTGAAATTGGTTTTGAAATATGTAATTATAGAGCTAATGCACCACACTCTAAAGTGACGTAAAAAGTTCATCTTCAACTTATCTTGGATCAAAACCAGTTTAGGTGGTCTCTGTATTCAAATTTTTCGGCCACTCTTTTACACTTTAAAATTTTAAACATTTGCGCGACATTTACAAAAGGATGCCATGTAAAAATGAAGATACCTAATATGATAAAATACAATGGAGAGAAAGAAAATTTTGCTATACACATTTTTACGGATTTAAATATTGCCGAATGAGTGTGTTGCCTATAATTAAATAAACATTGCACCAGTGAAACATCATTGTTGGAGTTTTTTAATGTAATACTTACAATAAAACTGTGATGACTGTCTAATCTTATTACAAATAAGATAATAATGGGTGTAATTAAATATGACTATGCTTTGCGCACATAGATTTTCTGTATGTTCATAATTTACTTTTTTACCTTATATTTTTTATCTTTGTTTTCAAGAGCAAAGATACTCCGAGATAAACAAATTATTCTATTGTGCACTGTATAAAATTATGTTTTATCTAGTCATATAATTGTTAACCCACAGTTAATTGTGGGCCATTTTCTTTCAAGAACAAGAACTGGCAGTAAGTGCTTATAATGTCCGCCACATACATTCGGAATTCTTTACGGGTTCTCGTTTCGAAAATTCAAATAACTGTCGTGTGGCAGGTTCATAGGTTTATTTGGATTTATTGTGTTGTAATTTTTTTCGAAACAGAATTCAATAACATAATCCGAATTGATCGGTTTTAAGGTGCAAGTTCGTACCACGCAAGCGATCGCACCCGTGCGCGTTTTTCCCGCACAGCGTTGCATATTTCAGTGCGAGTATTGCCTCGTGGACCGTAACCGCACGAAATCGACCGCACGCGGGTGCGTTTAACCGCGATGATGCACTTGCACCTTAAATAACGACAAAAATATTAGGGGCGATAACTAGTAAATATGTTTGTATGAAAAGTATTATGAATGTGAAGAAAGTCAGACAATTTTGTCATTATCGTGAGGTCTGGCACTCGATACCCTCTGCCTACGGGGGTAAGGGACTTGGCGTGGAGATATGTATGTATGTAAATATTTTTCCAGTGTGGCACTATGTAACATGTTATATTTGTTTGAGCCATTTTCGTCTGCTAAAAAGTTAAAGTTAATAGTTAATATAAAAAAAACGGGAGTGCACTCCGGGAGTGCCGGCAGAAATGAAAACTTGAATATTATTATTGTGTTTTTGGTATTTTTGAAACGTTAGGGAATAATTTTGCACGAATTGCTTTAATTATCAGTATGAAAGTACTATCATTTATGTGGTAGAATACAGTATGAATTTTTTGCGCCATCGTACACAAACATGACAACACGATCATTCGCGCAAGCGCCCTTCGCCGTCTAACGAATTTTCGTCTTACGCAATTTCAGGTCACGTATCCTGACGCGAGTTAAGAAGTTTTTACCCATTCCAAAATAATGCGCAACGCCGCTAAAGAAGTTTTCACTTAAAAAAAAATTTAACTGTCTTTTGTAAAATATTTCATGTGATCAGAGTTTCGAGGAACGTGGAACTTTTCACTCAGTTCAATCTACCTACTGAACTGTATATATCTACATTCTATACATATATACAAAAGAGATGTATAGATAAATATAATTTATGTGTAAAACAAAACAAAGTCAGGCTTATGACACAACACTCTCTCTTTCTACAACAAATACATACAGCTTGACTGATTTAAATTATAAACGGCTTTTTATATTTATCTCAGCCTCGAATTACAGAATATGTAATAATGATTACATTTTTGAAAAATTATAATAAAATCATACGGCACTAGGTTGGCGGTACGGAGTTCGCCGGGACAGCTAGTAGCGATATAAATTGTAGTTAATATACAATTAGTCACGTGAGTTTGTTTGCCAGTTGGTTGATAAACTCACATTCCTGTACATACTCTAGCGTGACCAAGGCGTTTTTGTTGTGATGTTAGTTCAAGTGGTGCTGAAACGTGAAAGATGTTTTCGTGTCTGACATCATGTATGTACACACATTGGGTATTGTATGACATTCCGGACTATGAATGCTGATAATGCGTGTCATTACCATGACATTTTGTCGAATGGCTTAAAACTTTTTTAATATTTTCACAGTTTTTAATTAACAATAAAAAATTGGTCGCCTCTGTGGTCTAGCTGTTCAGTTGTTGGACTTGACTGCACGAGGTCCCTACCCACGAGGGTATGTGCCCGGTTGGCGATAGGCCACCTATCACATTGTGGGACTTAGTGTCTTCGGCTAGTCGTGGGAGCCTAGGCATTGTGCCTCTGCTACCTCTTCGGGGATATGGGCGTGACAATACTTACTTACAATAAAAAAATATCGCAGATGAAGTTGAACCTGCAATCTTTCGTTTGTCATTGAATAATGCTCCAACCATTATATCTGTCGAGGATTAAAATCCCATGGTAGGTTTGTGTATGTGTTTTTAGAGTTCCATGGCCGAATGGCGTAAAAGGATATAGATTCGACCTATCCGTCTGTCCGTTTGTCACAGCGCTTCTTTATTTCGAAACTTTTAATACTAAATTGTTGTATCTTGGTAAGTATGTGTATTCTGTGAACCGCTTTACGATTTTTATGCAAAAAAATCGTGGTTTGAAACATTGACACTTCTAAAGGAAGAGGGGGGCTTCCTTTTAAGTTTTGAAACGAACTTTAACTTTAGACCGACTCCTTGACGGTCGAAGGGCTCCCACGCCTTCGACCAAATGCGATTCGATTTCGGCAGGCATTTGTGTGAACTTTTGGATATCTGCATTTCCAGGTCTGGGTGTTTTGCAAATTTATTCTGGTGACTATTTGAGTATTTCTATATATTAGAATCGTTTATCAACACCCATAACAAAAGAATATAAGTTTATTTTGGAGTTAGATTCAATTTGTTTAACTTGTCTAAAAATATTTGTTTATTTGTTGAAGTACAAAAAAATAAATTTCGGATATCTCAATGAAAGCTTTAAATTCCAATTGATTTGAACATTAATAATAGTATTAACGTTATATCCATTCGCAGTGTTTGGGATTGCGGGGTAGGCAGAGAGTGTCGAGTGGCAACTGTCGTGACTTCTAAAGACCTGCCTAGCTTCCTCGCGAAACACGCCCTTTCCGGATAAACTTGACAGTATCTTTCATCATCAGACTTTACCCTCAGATAACACCGAGCGATTTGATCGCTGATTGCCAGTAATCCATCCATCACGTCACTTTCATTTTCACGTGACCTAAACAACAAAACATTTCTCCATGATCTCACTCTCTATGATCTCACTGTTGCAATTCCAATCTTCCTATTTCAATTGTTAAAATATAATTTTTGAATATGACATAATATACTCCACATCCTCATGACCAATTTTTTTTTCACGCGACTGAACCGAAGGAGCATGTCCTTGCTAATTTTTACACCATCACTTTCAATCCCACTCTCTCTGTGATCTCACCGTTGCGAATGCGATTTTGCTATTTGTATTGTTAAAATACAATTTCTGAATAATACATACTCCGGCACGACCAAAGCGTATTTATTACGATGTTAACTCAGGTGATAATGAAGATCTTCGTGACTGACATCATGTGTGTATACACTGAATTTTGTCATGACATTCCTGTGTGATGAGTGCTGGTAATAATGTACGTTTTGAATAAGACTACAGTTAAGTTTTGAAGCGAAAGCTATAGGTAGGTACATTATAGGTATTAGGGTTTTTTTTTTCTATTAGAAAATAACGACTAACCAAACGTTACTGCTGATGGTAAGAGAAACTGTTGCCAATAGACACCATCGATGTTACTGGTGCGTAACTTAGGGTCGGTAACTTAGGTTACCTGTGAAAGTTATTCAACGGCACGGAGTACGACAATGGTGAACACTAACGATGCCGTGGCGGGGATAGGAATGCTGTTCATTTGTTAGCAAGACTAATTACGGTCAATAGATTTTCGAAGTAAAAGTACTATTTTGTTTAGAACTTTACCAAAATATATTTTGTCATCTCAAAAATAGATACATCTTTTCTTTCATAGATAAGTATCTTCACGCCCGAACCATCGAAGTGGTGCGCAGTTGGCAAAGTAAGTCACTTACTTTGAAAATAGGAAAAACATATTTTTTATCGTTTTATTCGAGAATCGAACCTGGACCTCAAGTAGACAATACAAACACCGGACGAAGAGACTATAATTTTTTATTTGTCAATAAGTATACCTAAAAGAGATATCAAGTTGATAGAACAACTATAAATATCTATATATCTCATAAATATAAAGATATATATAGATATTTATAGTTGTTCTATCAACTTGTCAAATATCTTTATATTTATGAGATATATAGATATTTATAGTTGTTCTATCAACTTGTCATATTTATAACAAGAAATTTCCGGAACAATTTCTGCACAATGCGGTTAGGGTGAATAGATGACATAGGTTTCCTGTGAATACGGGACGGAAGACATTCGACGACGGGAAATAGGATTTTTGGTACTTAGCGCTTGTTGGAGCTACAAGCTTTCTTTGACAGCTCTTTCAAGCTTACTTAATACTGATGATGTTTGTACATGACCAATGTATTTTATGATACCTACTCGCCGTTTTGGTTCAGGTCCTCTATGTAGAATTGACACTATGCATCGTTGCCAGGTAGTTTGTACGAAACGAGAATAGGTTAAGACTGGTTGTAAAATGCTGAGCAGCTGTTCGGCTCGGAGCGATCCCGGAAGGACGATCCCAACTCAGGACCGCTCCGGCGCAGGCGGACCGTGGGCGCAAGAAGACGGTTCCTTCGCCTTCAAAGCACTTCCGATGCGGGGCTGCCGGGGGGAGTCGGGAGACTTTCCTCGGTCAGCACTATCTCGCACGCCTGGGAGCGACTCCAGTGGCCGGAGTCGCTCCTCTGGTAGCTGGTCGGCTATGGATCCACTGCCTTACCTATTCCTACCGCCATAATGACTGTGCTATGTTCCAGTCCGGAGCCTAGGGTAGCCTTTAGACTTTCACAATAGGCCTAACATTCCGGCCACATGACAACAACATTTATTACATGTTTTAAAATCCCTAATGATATCCCTGGACCAGTTACACAAAATTAATCGAACCCCAAAGTATTAGCATATTATATCCTTGTGTTACGTTATATTGTGTTAGTGTTTGTCAACGATTCTACGTATTACATAGGAATACTTACATAGATACCAGAATGTATTTAATAAGCACCCAGACCCGGAAATGCAGACGTCTAAAATATGTTCATTATACAAATACCTGACCCCGTCGGGAATCGAACCCGAGCCTTGCGGTCGGTCAATGTACTCGATCAACGAGGCGGCTCGATCAACATTTGAAAATATTGATATGGAATAAATAATTATTATAAAAGAATGTGGTAGAAGTCAGGCACTGTCACTATCTTGTGATTTGGCACTCGATGCTCTCTGTATGGGGTAGATACAGAGAGCATCGAGTAAGGTACTTGTCTTAAAAATATGTATGTATGTAAATATTGATTAAATACGGAAAAAACAATTTTTTAAATTAAAATTTATAAGGTAAATATTTTTTACTTACTTAGCAAAATTATTCCACATATTATGGTTGCATGTGATGGTAGGATAAATTTTGAAACTTCATACGAGTAAAACAAAATACACAACATATATAAAGTAATTTAATTTCACGCTATTGGTCGAGGCACTAAATGCTGGCCTCCAAAAACTACGTACATAAGGTAAAAAGTAATTAATTTTAATTCAAAATAAATTGCAGACGTGTTAGGTAAATTGTTTATGCATTTGAACTTTGCACGGTTCAATGTCTGAGGTACAAAGAATTTTGCGAATGTGTGGCTATCATCCAAAAGCTTATCCCTCGAATTCGAACCTTAAATCTATACCGTTATGTGTTATTTGTGTTTAGGTTGTATTTTAAAATTAAGTGTTAGGTATTTAATGTTCTGCGATTAATATTACATTGACTTGGATGATAATAAAACTGGCTAATTGTGTAACGAAACAGAAACCGCTAAACCGCTTTATCCAAGTAGCCATCACCGACACGTCACCGAAACGTCACTGAGAATAAAATTCCATAGTACGTTCATCTTAGTAGGGAAGGTCATCTTGACAGTACATTTCTTTTGCACTAAAATACTTTAACAAAAAGATATAGATAATAATTACTACTAGTAGTAGCCCATTTGGTTCCAATCCGACCATTTACGACATTTTAATATCTTTTTGATAAGAACGCCATCTTCATCTATCGAGACAAACTACTTTGTTTCCAAACTTTATGAAAATAGTTCGGCAGTAATGTAGTAGTTTTTTTTATGTTAGTCACCGCCTTACACGTTATGTTATCAGTCAGTCAGTTTGATGACTGGTAAAACCGGTGCAACCTATCTTGCCAGCTAGCTAATTTTTTTTAACTAGTGGAAATCCTCATGGATACCCGCTGCTTTTGGGGGAAGTAGCGGGTTATGCCGGACTCCTACCAGCTAAAACCACTCGGCGACCATCCTCTGTGCGTTTCGGGTAAATGCGGTATTTCCGAAGACGCACCGCTGTCACACTTACACCTGCCCGCAGGCTCATCCGCTCAGAAGCCTCCTTATTCTGATGCCATCACTTTGACGACAGCAGCATGGGGTCACACCATGCTATGCTGCCTCACGTCACGGGCTGCTTTTTAAGCCAACTGACACCCCGATCAGTTGACTCACAGCCCCAACCGCCTTTTAGTCGCCTCTTACGACAGGCAGAGGACCGTAACCCTATTCGTCGCCTGGTACTACAGGGCCCTGCCCTCTAGCTACTGTTTTAACCTACTTACAAAAAGGTAATAGTATTTTGGACTCCTATATTTTTATTTTAAGTGATAAAAATACGATAACTAAACATCTAGATCAGGGGTGGGCAAATTCTTTTGACCGCGGGCCAGTAAATTAAAAAAAATCTAGTCGCGGGCCAGTAAATTATAATTAATCTTGAGGCGGGCCGGTTTACTAAGACACCTAAAAATAGCAGTAGGTAAATATTACGATTATAAAACGTTGTATAAAGATAACATAAGGCATTTTTCTATTATTTTACAATCCTTTATTAAAATTAAATCTATTTATGAAGTCTTAACATATGAAATACGCAATGTATATGTTTGAAGTATCGATTCAGTATTTTAATTGTTAAAATTTCAATAGTCTTTTAACATTTCGACCATTAATTTTTTTAATGAGGTTCATATTTTTTCTAAAAAAAAAACCTCGTCGGGCCGGATTAAAACCTCTCAAGGGCCGGATCCGGCCCGCGGGCCGTAATTTGCCCACTTGATGTAATTTATTTAAAAACACTTGTACTTTCCACAATATATTTTATTATTTTTTATTTTTATAATTTAGCCAACCGGTTTCGCTATACAAGCATCATCAGGGCTATATAACAAGTTGTTATAAATAAATTGTTATAAATAAATAAGTTGTTAAAAATAAAATGTAAATAACAAGTTGTTATATAGCCCTGATGATGCTGGTATAGCGAAACCGGTTGGCTAAATTATAAAAATAAAAAATAATAAAATATATTGTGGAAAGTACAAGTGTTTTTAAATAAATTACATCAAGAATGGAATTCCACCAAGCTCCGACGATAAGAAGTATAGAATCTAATTTGCCCACCCCTGATCTAAATGATATTATAGCAAATGCCGTTGATTTTCTTAGTTTAATAAATTTTATATTTACAATCCAACAGATATTCACAAGTGAACAATCGGTAGACGTAACAATCAGGTTTCCGTGGAACGAAACTTTTTGCTCCGGCTTACTACCGTATATTGAACGTAGGAAAATGTTTGAGGAAATTGGCGAATGCAGGATATTACCTTAGTGCAAGCCTTGTGACTAGTCTACATGTGTTATATAAAGTATTTATATATGTGTGGACATAGAAAAGCCATTTATATATTACAATAATGTAACATATCCGAAACGTAGCCAAAAACCATCTCGATCTTCAGCTTTCATTCAAAAAGTTGGTATCGAAATTGGTCCATTCGTTTAGGAGTTAATATGACACAGACAGACATACACAAAGACACGTTAATCATAACACCTCTATTATTCCGTCGGTTACTAAATATGGAAAGTCAATATGGTAATTCTACCTTTTTTTCGAGATTTTGTCAGTCAAGTTCAATAATGAAGTCCAGATATAACCAAATACTTGTATTCAAAATTTACAATTTGAGCGTACTAAAACTGCAAAAATCCGACTTCGATATCAATAAGTTAACAAAGTACACATCCAGACTCCAGAGTGGCAGTGCCTCGAAAGTAAGATAATTAAAAAACAATTTAAAAACGGTTCAGAAATGACGAAGAAATCGATAAATATACATGAATAAATATAGTTATATAGAAATAATATATTAGTCGAACATATAAACTCCGCCTCTTTTCAGTCTGTTAAAAATACAGTTTCGCAAACTGTTTTCCTTAAATAATTCAGGTACGTTTTGTATAATTTAAATTGTAAATGTCACCTCATTAAGAACGCTCCACTTAAATAATTTGATTACCATTTTGAAGAGAAAATATACTTTAACTTGTATTGAATTTCAAACACCTGATTATTATGTAAATTTTATTTAATTAAAATTGGAATAGTCACGAGTTTAACACTTTTATGTAATTTTCATGTGATGCTCCTTCTTCGCGTAAAGGTGCTGATAGACTTGAGCATTCACTCGTAACAGAACATCGAGCATTCGCCGTTTTTATATTTGTCGAACTGAACAACGAGCCAAGCCAAGGATAGAGCCAAACATTGCTATGAACATTTTCATGAGCATTCATATACGCTCTGGTCGATGCTCGTTAAAAAATATTCTTCTCGACATTTTTCGATGATAGAAGCTTGGCTCGGCAAAAACTCGAAGCAATGCTCGCTAGAATGCTCTTAAGAACGCACGATAGAATGCTCGCTAAAATATTTTCGTTATTTTTCTGTGAAGTAACATTCCCACGAATGCTCATTACAAGTGAATGCCCAAGTCTATCAGCACCTTAATAGTATCTTTATTTCTGAGCTAGCAACACCGAAGGTGCAGGTTTTATTGCGTTATTAAAAGATAAAATATCGTACATAAATTACATGCTATGACTTTTATACCGGCGGACCGGCTTGAAGGTTTTATTAAATTTTATGCTTAATACATTATCCTGGGAATGGTTTTATTTGTATAGCTGCGTAGTAGAGTCTCATCTTTGGCGTGGGGATGCGACAATACTATCGTTTGTTATTCAAATCCATTTCAATAGTATAAATTCGAATATCTGTCTGTTATTCTGACCGCTGGAGTGATTTTAAATGCATATATAATACAGTTCTGAGTTCAAACATTGGCTATATTTTTTCAAAAATCAAACCCAGAGAAAAGATGAAGGTTTATATGAAAATCTATTCTACGCTGGTGAACTGACGAGATAAAATATTAGGTTTAGATTAGGTACTAGATTATTTCTTTAATACAGTCAGTTTGAATAAAGTCCTGTAGGA
>NJDD01003009.1:5405-16235 GCA_002245505.1 Calephelis nemesis
CACGTGCTTCGCTACTTATATGACCACATGAATGACATAACACAACAAAATAAAAAAAATAAAAAAAAACAACTGGAAATGAAACAATGTGACAGCACAATCCCTATCTGAAAAAAAGTTTTCAATTTTACAGAAAAATACCCATTAGGCATAAACAAAACGATCCGCCATTTATTGAATTCTTTTATACACCGATTTTATGCAAACTTCACATAAACCATCTACCAAATAGTCCGAAAAAAGCCTAAACATTTGGTTGGGATAGGTGGGCCCGTTCTTGAGTTATAAAATTACAAAGAAAAATGGCATTGATATATTGATATATGCCTAAGCATAAAATAATATTTTCAAAAGAATGAAATAGAAAAATATAATAAACATATAGAAAAAACGGCAGAGCCACTTAAAAATGTCAGTATTTAGACTCCATAGATATTAAAGGTGTCGTCGCTGTTTTGAGGCAGGGAAAAAAGGTCCACATTGCAAGTCTGCCGGCAATCCTTTTCTTCAGACCGAAACATGGCAAAGTCATTATTGAGGTAGGAATAGGAAAGGTAGTGGATCTCTACCCGGAGAAGATGCTGTGCAGCTCTCTATCACCAATGGTCTTATTGATAATAACTTATAATTTAACCAGTGCTTGCCTCTTACGAGCTTTGCCTAGCTAGCAGAGCTGGATGGTTCTACTCAGCGGACCCGGACCATCACAGAGAGAAATATAATAGGTGTGCAATGTATAAAAATAATCTCTATTTTCCTTAGTCATCGTCATAAAGCTTGAACGGATGGAATAATTTCGGTAATCCTTTTTTGGGTTCCGTAACCAAAGGCCAAAAACGGGACCCTCATAGATTCGTCATGTCTGTGTGTCTATCTATCTGTCTGTCCGTCCGTATGTCTCGGGCACTTTTTTCCGAAACTAAAAGAACTATTAAACTATTGAAACTAAATGAGACGATGTATTCTGTGAACCACAATAATATTTTCACACAAAAATAAAAACATAATAAATTTTATTTAAAATAAAAAAAACTTCGAACTGAAACTAAAATTTCTTTTCACCACACTCATACACATGGGGTATCTATAGATAGAAATGATATTGAGGTTTCAAATAGCATTTTTTTCTAAACTGCATAGTTTGGTCGTAAGACTCTTTCAAAGTGGTAAAATGTGTGACCCTTGTACCTTCTAAAATACCAAAAAAAATGTACGATGTACATTTCTATGTAAACTTCCTTCGAAAATTTACCGAGATCAGGTAAGTAATTTTTTTTTATACTTCATAAATCATAAAACGCAACCGCTCCATATGAACTACAAGCACATTTAAATTATGCCACTGTCTGCTAGAGAACCCTTCATGGGCCAGTTCGACTCGCATTTGGGCATATTTTTTTGTTGTGTCAATTATTTCCTGGAGCAGATCAGTCAAGTTCAAGGGAGCGGAGGGACGAAATTTAAAAGAATTTGCGATTGGGGCTGACATTATTATGATGAACATCTAGAAATGCGTATTGATTGGTATCAGATATACTTCGGTGTTTATTACATTTATCCCAGTATTTATTTAAGTACTTTTATGTATTCGTATGTCTAATATCTGTAAACAAGCACATAACTCGCATACTTTGGAATTAAAAATATTAATTATTTAAAAATATGAATTAGTTTCAATTAGTGCTTTCATGTACCTAATAGCTTCTTCAGACATAGTTTTAAAAGAACAGTTTTACCAAAACGATTTTCCATTCTTCATTTACTTTCGCAAACGACGCAAACATCAAGCACAGCTTGTACAATAGTAAAACGTTCCCATAAATCTAAAATTTTGTGGCGATATCTTCAATAATAGTTGGTTTAAGTTGGAAACGTCGTAATTTTACTCTACACGACTTTCCTTTTGAGTGTTCTCCGAGATAAAACTTGGAACTTTGATCGTCGGAGGTATGAGTTAATTCAGCAATTTCATTCAGGGTCCGATATCATTTAAATTCTTTTGTAATGTGGCCATTTATTCCCTTTTGTATGCAACATTTGTGAGTAATACTTACACAAGTAGACGGGAAACGTCATTGTTTGACTGTGAACGTTTATTACGGTAAGTCCGGAAAATTCTTCAGACCACAGAGCGGGACCGCGCTTAGTGGGTTCCCATTGTTCGAAGTTCTGAGCCACTCTACGACCTGTGTATGCCATTAATGCCACTCGTTTGGTTAATGGCGATTTTTTATATAACGTTACTAGCTGTCCCGACGAACTTCGATCCACCCGTTCAGTTTGTATGGGAAAAAGTAAAATGTAGTTTTTCTTAGTTTGCTCGCAAGTTTTTTTCTTTTTGTTATATTTTAAACCTTCCCTGGACTTGAACATTAATTCAAAACGAAAATTAGCGAAATCGGTTCAGCCGTTCTCGAGTTTCAGCGAGACTAACGAACAGCAATTGATTTTTATATATATAGATTAGCGATTTTTATATAACGCCCTGAATGTATCTTCTAAAATATTCAGCAATCCAGGTGCGTATTTAAAGGTTTGATATATTGACATCCTACAACCTACAAATTACAGAAAAGTTTTTTTTTTAACTCTGAAAATCCTCCCTCTGTGGTCTATCGGTCCGACGTCGGACTTAACTTCTTAAGGTCTTGGGTTCGATAAAATAGAAAATGTATATTTTAAAAATTCTAATATGAATAACGGTGCTGGGATTGGATATGTGCTTGGTTGGCGATAGGCTTGCGAATTGCGACCTATCACATTATGAGACAGTGTCTTCGCCAAGACGTGGGTGTCTTGGTTAGGACTCTGCCTACCCCTTCGAGGATATGGGCGTGAAGATACTAAAAATATACAATGTATATCTTTATAATAACTTTCATCGTAAATATACTTGAATGAGATGTACTCAGCAATTTTTAAAACCACATATTCAAAAACCGCAAATATTAATTTGTTATGTACACATAATACATATTATATAAAGAAAAACAGAGCAATTCCTGTTTTGCTGGTAAAAAAAAGATAGTTAGTGATTAGATGTCCCAAACTATCGGTAGTTTGGGACATCTAATCAAATATTACATAAGGACATCCCGTTTTTTACAGAAAAAAAAATTACAGACAAGTGGGTGAAAACCTGATAGAAAATGATCACCGCCGCCCACAAAAAAACTGCAATACCAGGAGTATCACAATGGCGTTGCCAACCTTTACAAAATTAGTATATTTTTTATGATTATCAAGTCTAAACAATCTATAAAGGTTCCGTTTTCTGTTAGTCTATTCATTATTCGTTTGCGGAACCTTAAAAGAACTTCAAAACAAATTCCCATAGCAACAAACCGGATCGTCCAGAACGAGCATTTGGCGCCACACATGTCAGAATCTCGTTACTAAGGCTTATCTCTAGGGTTTTACGCCTCATCATTTGTTCGTCAAGGTTTAGTTATATTATATTTCGTCTTTCAGCGGATCATAATATATTTTCTATATACTTCA
The DNA here is from genome assembly GCA_002245505.1 of Calephelis nemesis. NCBI lineage: Eukaryota > Metazoa > Arthropoda > Insecta > Lepidoptera > Riodinidae > Calephelis > Calephelis nemesis. The sequence goes on from NJDD01003009.1 coordinate 8,907, forward strand.
GATGATAAGAAAACATTTCTTGAAATATACTTATCCGTAATACCATTTTTCTGAACACGAGTAAACATTTTTGTATTAAGTATAGGAAGCCTACTTAATAGGCAGTAAGTATGGTTGTTGGTAGTTCAAAAGCCTGTGATACCAAATATAATAGGGTGCGTTGCCAATTTTAATCTGGAAGGTCAAATTACAACGTTCGTATCATTTTAAGGTGGAACACGAGAATTGCGAGCACTGGCAAAAATTCAGACAAATTGTGGTGTAGCTCCAGCTGTTGGGTAATTTAAGAATCTGAATTGCTCAATTATTGTACCATCGTGAGAATTTATTTATTCTTGTAAAATAGACATTCCATGACCAAAATCGCTCTTGTATTATCCGAAGGGCGGTGTGAAGAGTCTCTGGAAGCTGTGAGTTTGCACGTGAATATTGTAATAGACCGTGACCGTGACTTGTGGCGCTCTTGTCCAGCAGTGGACGTCCTCCGGCTGATGATGACGATGATTGTAATGGAAGCAACATTCAACAATCGCAACATTTGGCACTGATATTCTTTGCCTACTCCGCAAGGAATTGGTTTGAATATATATGCACTTTTTTGAGGTAAGCGCTTGTACTTTTCCGCTATACATTTTATTTAGGTGAAATTTCTTTAGAATCGATGTGATTTCAAAACGGGTGCAACGGAAAAACGACAGACAAGAGACACAAATATATATTCATTTCACTCTATTGTCGATTTACTGAAGTTTCACTTCTATCGTGTGTGAATCGCACACACACCTTTTTTCAATATTTTACATGACGCAATAGCCAATCAGTTTCACTTTTTACCTTTATAACTGAAGATAAAAAGTCTGCTTTAATTTAACGTTAAGTACCTATTTGTTTGTTATTTACCTCAAAAAATATGTATACAATAAAGTCCCACCAAGTGCCGACGATAACAAGTATAGATTCTATGAAGATGTATGCATTTTCTTCTACAGAAATATTTTTAGAATTCTACAATGCTTTTGTCTAGTAAAACTCGACACAATTTATCTTGTGAGATAGTTTTATTATCTGAAACAAATAGACAGTAGCGCTAAACCTTTTTTCAGAATGGGAACAAAACAAAATATTTTCAAATTACAAAACTAGCACTCGCAGTCGCGCTTGCACGTGCCTAGACCAAACAACTGGACAAAACTGTTTCAATATATACAAGGACGTCGCCAGGGATGGGGGCAAGAGGGGCAGCTCCCCTCCCCTAAAGATTTTAAAATAGTTGACAGATATAAAACAAACGGCATTATGTATTTAACTTGAGTTGCTTGATCGATTATGATTGTACTTTTACTACTATTATCCTCCTATTTAAGTGGGAAATGAAAGGCAAGTCAAAAAGCCGATGGTATGAGGGTCCTGGCGTAACCTACCGTTTATATTTTTCTCAATCTCCTTATTAACTTGCCCCGCTCTTGGCCAAGGCCTGGCGACGCTTCTGAATATATATATAAAAACATACAGAACAAAATCTTTAAGGGTTGCCATCGCTTTTAAAGAATAGAATGTTATATCAATTTAAAAGGCAGTAAACTGCACAAAACCGACTTAAATTTAAATATTAACGGTCTTTTAACGGAAAAAAAACTTTTAAACTTTAGCACTTTTTGTAGGGAAAAATAATACATAATTTATTCTGGGACATCCAATCAAATATCACTTGCTTCACTCTAATCTATGCTTGCTCACACGGAACCCTCCATAGAAATGTTCGAATCGTACTTAGCCACTTCTTTCAATATTTAATCTCTATCGTGTATATAGTAGGGGAGCCCGCGAAGATAAATATGGAATAACTCCAGCGTCATGTTGGACTTTGTCAATTTAATAGTGGAAAGTAAAAAAGGTCTTATGAAGTTTTACTTTATAGCTGTGCGTTTAGCGTCTAGAACCTAAAAAAACAATTGCAGTCACTCTACCTTATATGTTTTCTATGGCGGAAATATGTCAATCAGACAGTTTACCGTAATGGACAATAAACATAGATGAATTAGTTTTTGAAAGTTTCTGACTCTCATTCTCCCATACGTACTGTTCAAATCAGCCTACAATTTTAACATGACATACAATAAACCTGCTGTGCTTTAATCTACCATTTTCGAGTATATTTTCAAACCAACAACATTAGACAGACTACCCCACACGCAATCCCTATTTATTTGATATATAATTGAAATATCTAGCCACAGCGCAAGCTATCTCTCATATGTCTCATATTAATGTGAAGTTACTACAAAAACCCCTCTTGGGCTCCCCTACTAATAATGACGTCTCAAACAAAAGCATATAAAAATAAAATTACCATATACCTTATCTATTCCTGCTGCCATAACGTCACGTGTTCCGTTTTATAGGGTAATGTAGCTGGTAAACTTACTTTTGCACAAGGCTTAACATCCCGGCCTCAGGTTGGCAACGCATCATTACCACCTTTGGTGACTCTAGGCCGCGTGAATTTCTTACTATAAGAATTTCTTACCATCAGGAAATCCGTGTGCTTGTTTGCCTTCCAATAACATAAAAAAAATACAAGTCGCAAACGGAACAAATACACACAAAAATCAAATACAAGATGTTTAAATCTTTCGGGTAGTCATCGCTTTCACAGCGCACCACTAAATAAAACTGAGCGACTACCGAGATTTTTGTACATAATTGAGATATTTAGCCATAGTGCAAGGTATCTCTCATATCTTAATGTGAGGTGTCTTAGTTACTACAAAACACCCTCTTGGGATCCCCTACTAATAATAACGTCGCAACTAAAAGCATATAAAAATACAATTCACAAAGTGAACAAATACACACGAAAATCAAATACAGAATGTTTAAATCTTTCGGGCAGCCATCGCTTTCACAGCGTACCACTAAATGAAACTGTGCGACTACCAGCAAAACCTTTTAGTATTACGCGGTGAAAGCCTTTCCACTGAAACGAAATGAATTTTACACTCGACTGTGAAATATTTTATGGCGGCTGTTGGTGGAAAACGGGTTGGACGAGTGACGTTAAAATATGTTGAAAACTCAAGCGGGCCTATGAAAAAATGTTTTTTTTTTGTTGTTAGATAGCGAATAAGTAAGCTCTTTATATACGCCATATATAGATATCTATACTTAAATATATACCAGAATAAGTTTAGTAAACACCCAGACACGGAAAGACCAAAATCTAAACGTTCATCACACAAGTGTCTGACTTCGAAAATAAAACCCGAGCCTCCCGTTTGCTCGGTGTAGTTAGGCGTGTACGCTAGCCACTCAACCAACGAGACGGTCAATTATATTGTTAAATTGTAATAAGGACTATGATACTAGATTGAAACTTGGAGTACTTTACTTCGTATTTATTAATACAACTGGTGTAAAGCATGTCCGTGGGCGACGGTGATCATTTGCCATAATTTGATCCATTTGCGCGTTTCCCTCTTAGTCCATAAATTTCAAGGATTAATACAGATAAAGTAGCAATATCTTCACGCCCATACACACAAAGGGGTAGGCAGAGGCACAACCAGAGCACCTACGATTAGCCGAAATCACATGTCCCATGTGATAGGTGGCAAGCCTATCGCCAACCGGGCACATAGCCAATCTGGGGCAAAGTTATTTTTATTAGAAAACTAGCTGACCCAGCAAACTTCGTAAAGCTTGACATTAATACTTCGATAGTAGCGCAGTCTGTCGAATCCAAAGTGAAACATTCCAAAATCAACAGCTACTTATTGTTAAAAAAATAATTTAAAAAAACATTTTCCAGGAGGACCAAATTGTAAATCTAAATCATCCTCGAATCTCCTTAAACACACAAAAAAATTCATCAAAATCGCTCTAGTCGTCTGGGAGGAGTTCAAAGACATACACACTCACAGAAGAATTATATATATAAAGATTAAGATTGTAAATATAAATCTTTAAATTTTGGTCGTTAGAGCATATTTTTAAAATTACCACAAAAATCAATTACGTGGTTGATATCGATAGACGAACTCATCAATCACTCTAAATTAATTCTATTACAGATTAAATTGTCTTTTAAAAAGTTCTTAGAAAGTTTTGATAAGTAATCAATCGAAGGGACATCAACCTGTATATAATCAATCAAAGTATTAAAATTATTTTAGTATTATTTAGCAGTAAGTATTTTTTTTTTAAAGTATTAAAACTGGTAGTTGAATTTTGACGATTTTTACTCCCGTTCGGTCTTGAGCCCTTACCATGAGTTTACGGCATGTCAAGTTTACTATACTTACTACCATTTTTGCTAATTTTTTGCATGAAAACTTTGTACAGCGCCTCTATCGGTAACTAAGAGAAACACATTTTAGACCAAAAGTGTCAGAGATTTCAAGACATAACTTATAGAACTTAATCTATACCAGCTCTGAAGGCTTTGGTCCCTTGTGTAGTTAGTTAAAAGACCATTTACCCGCGTAGGTTCAACGGGTCATTACCTACCATATTATTAATAAGTGGTAGAGTACTGTGCATTGACTTGCACGAGTAGGTATACACCATCTTAACTATTACAGCCGACATAATGCCTGTCGTGTTCCGGTGCGGAAGGTAGAGTTACAGGTAGATCTAAAAAAAGACCTAACAGCCCGGCCACAGGATAGCAACGCAGTTACAACATATCATACTAATATTATAAAGAGGAAAACTTTGTTTGTTTGTTTGGTTGTAATGAATAGGCTCAAAAACTACTGAACCGATTTTAACAATTCTTTCACCATTCGAAAGCTAAATTATCCACGAGTGACATAGGCTTTGTTTCATCCAAATCGGTTTAGTAGAAGCCAAGTAACACAGACGAAGCTGCGTGAAACTGCTAGTACTATATAATAATATGTGATTGAGAATAAAAATGGAGAAAGTTTGTTCATGTTTCTGTCTCCTGAAGGGTAGGTAGAGCTACATTTTTTTTATGTTATAGGAAGGCAAACAAGCAGACGGATTTCCTGATGTTAAGAAATTCACGCCGCCTAGAGACACCAAAGATGGTAATGGTGCTTTTCTAACCTGAGGTCAGGATGTTAGGCCTCGAGCAAAAGTAACTTAAACGAAGAGTCGTAGGTACTTATAGTGCCTCAATGTGATAGGTGGCAAAACTGTCATCAACCAATGAAGTCGTCGACATGGACAAAAATTTAGTTATATAAACTACTAGTAGGATATTTTTTTTCATGATATTGGAAGGCAAACAAGCAGACGGATTTCCTGATGGTAAGAAATTCACGCCGCCTAGAGACACCAAAAGTGGTAATGGTGCGTTGTCAACCTGAGGCCTGGAGCAAAAGTAAGTTTACCGGCTACCTTACCCTCCGAACCGGAACACGTCACGACGTTATGGCGGCAGGAATAGGTAAGGCTGTGGTACCAATCCGGGCAAGTCGCTGCTAAACTCTACCACCTAATAAAGTTAAAAAAAATATGTGACACCAACTCGAACTCATTAACTATCTTTCCAAAACGTTATGAAATCGTGACGTGGTACTTGATAAAATAGTTCAAGTCGGATTTTTCAGTTCTACTGGCCTTAATTATTTAGAAATATAGATCATGATGGCGAAGGACCACCATAATATAAATTTCAAGAAAATCCAACACATGATTTTTGAGTTATATAATGCCTATTTTTGTAGTTTAGCTAGATTATTTTGTAAATTAATTGAAGACTGTTTCTGCAGTTAGATTTTTTTAATAATTACAAGTATATAAAAAATTACTAACAATATTTAGTTTACAAAATATCAAAAAGATTTTTAAAACTCTTTTGTAAGGTGATTAAAAAATAACAGGCACACATTTCTAGAGATTTTTTCCTGGAAACGGTTTTTAAGAGGTAATTTCGGCGCCTTATAAAATAGCTTTCCGAAGCGTTCAGTTGTGATTTAATTAAATCTAATAGCATAAATATCTTTAAAAGGTTTTTTACTTGTTACTGGTCGGTACTTATGTAAACCCTCTACTTCAAAGGATTCCGTTCCGTGAGGTGTAACAACCCCATCGCATTTTTGTTACTCGAGCCAAGTTATTACTGGATAATAAGTCCAGCGTAGTTTCTCATAACTAGGTGCAGCAACTCGCCCGATTGGTTCCACCACCTGATCTATTTTTTACGTCAGCGTTCTTAATTATTGTGTTCCGGTCTGCGATAAAGTAGATAACTTACCTACGTGGCCCTTAGTTCTAAGATAGCACTGGAAAAGTCGCTGCTTATATATCAGAAAATAAATACATTTTTACTCTTTTTTTTCATGTCTTAGAAAAGATCCAACCAAAAACTTGACCGGGTAGGGTCAACATTCCTTCAACTATTCTTCCATCAACATTCCTGACGCCATAATGACAGTGTCATGTTCCGCTTCGGAGGGTAAGGTAGCCGGTAGACTTGCACAATTTGCTTAATACCTCGGACACAAGACAGCGACGCACCTACAACATAAGTACAACGTATTACGCATCGTTCATTCAAGTTCAAGTGCAATTAAAGTATATACATATCTCCTAAAAGGTAGGCAGAGGCACCCACGACTAACCGAAAACAGTAAGTCCCACAATGTGATAGGTGACAAGTCTATCGCCAACCGGGTACATATCTTATCCCGATCAACTTTTTTTATCGGAAAATAAAAAAAACAATATTTTCTTTTTGTTGCCTCATAAAGTCAAGTCCAACAAATGGACCGCTGGACTATTTACACAGGAATATTTCAAAACTCAAGACATCTGGTTTTTACAATGAATATATTAACGATATGTATATTTTCTACTTATATTTAGATTGAAATCCATACATATAAGAACAAGTTAAAAAGCATTTAAAGCTTCTTTCAAAATCACCGGGTCGGGCAACAACAAAAATTAGAAAATATGTATTTTCAGTTTTCTAATAAAAATAACTATGCCCGGAATTTGGTTATGTACCCGGTTGGTGATGAGCTTGCCGTCTATCTCATTGTGATAGGCGGCATCTCTATATCTCTTCGGAGATAAAGGCGTGAAGATACTACTAGCTTTAAAATTTTGTAATCAATACAAATGAAAAACAAAGAAAAAAATTTATGTCACGCTTCTCAAACTTCTAACTTTACTTAAAATACAAAATCCTGTATTACGCTGACAAAACTGGACTCTAAACACTGTGCTGGTAACTCTACAAACGCGGAGCTGTCAACGTCATATGCTTCGCTCTATATTTCAAAACAAAACTACAACAATTTAAACACGGGTTAAACTAAATGCATGTTCAAACACAGAAACCGGCTTCGACTTCAA
>NJDD01003009.1:30421-48348 GCA_002245505.1 Calephelis nemesis
TGACGTCTACAAAACTTACTACTTTCGGGTTGAATATTTAATACCGGCCATCGACGATGTGAATAGCTATGAAGGCGATAAACTTTATATACTACTATATAATAAATGGGTTGTCTAAGAATCATGAACCGAACATATTTTATGTTAAAAAAAAATTGTTTATCAATTGTTGCAATGTTGAGATGATAAGAAAAAAATATCTTCATATTAATGTTTATGACGTACTTATAAGCTGTGAACGAATTGGGTTGCTTGTTATTTACCGGGGTTGCCAGGTATAAAAAAGTATTTTAATGCCATTTACTTTCACTTGATTGGATGATAGAAAAAAATATCAACATACACATTACACATGTCTGCTAGAAAAATGGAAAATCAATTTTTTAGTTATTAAATCCATCCTAAGAAGATCCAGGATTTTCTTAGGCAGTCTATTTTAAAACGATGTCTAATATAATGCTAAATTTATTACACAAAAGAAGTATATTCACGCCCATACTGCGAAAAGGTAGACAAAGGCACAACCAGGACACCTAAAGAAGACACTGAGTCCCACAATGCGATAGATGACAAACCTGTCGTCAACAGGGCACATATCCAATCCCTTGCAACGTCAGTTTAATTGGAAAATTTAAAATACACATCTTCTAATTTTATTGTTGTCCGACTCGGGAAGCGAACCCGGGACCTCAAGAAGTCAAGTCCGACGCCAAACCACTAGGCCACAGAAGCGATAATTTATTAGAAAATATGTTTTAATCATATTATCAACTTGGTGTAGGTCGATGTGAGTTCGGATCTTCTAAGCCAAATCACTATACTGCGTTATAAGAAGCGTATGTCTTATTCCAGTAAGTATAAGGCAGTAAACAAGCAGATAGATCCTATGCAGATGATAAAAGACAATCATAAAACTTTCATACACATGGCTATAACCCGTGAAGCAAATATGGTCGGATCGTAGAAAGTCGGGTAATTTCATATTTTACCTTAACATAAAACCTACGATTACATCATTATTAACTTACTATTAACTCGTTATGAACTAACTATTAACTTATTTAACTTATTATTTAATAGTTTCCTTAACTTAAAACTGACTTTAATCAACTGATTATTAGCTAATTATTAACTAACTATTACCTCGTTACTAACTTTGTATTAACTCCCCCTTATTAGTCCGGGCTCCTTTGCAAAATAGACCATCTGCCTTCCAGCCAGACACCTCGTGAAAGAAGAGAAGAAGGTACCAGCGCCTTATGTATTCCTGCCGCCATAACGTCAGTGCTTGCTATTGTCAAGTTCCGGTTGGGAGGATAAGGTAGTAGTAGTAGGTATAAGATAAATTTGGCCAAGTTTAACATCCCGGCCTAAGGTTGGCAACGCACCATTATAATTTTTGGTGTCTCTAGGCGGCGTGAATTTCTCATTATCAGAAAAAAATCTCATAAAAAAATTAAAACTGTCGCAGTAACAAAGACAAAAAGTTACCCGTTTTACAATTTTAGTCGGAAGCTAGTAAGACGGGCAATTTAGTATTCCCTTTCTGAAAACTTACAACTGCAGTAGTAACAAAGGAACGACACTTACCGATTTTACTACTGGTAGTTACAATGGAAGTAACATTAGATCTACATATTATATAAAAGTGGTGTTAGTTACACTATTTATAACTCAAGAACGGCTCAACCGATTACGCTGAAAATTGGGGGGGAGGTAGCTTAGAACCAGGAGGACATAGGATATCCTGTTCGATTATGAGGAAACTTGGAAAAACAACATTTTTAATTTTCCCCATACAAACTGAACGGGCAGAACAAAGTTCGCGGGAATAGCTAGTTATATATAACTGCCAACGTATCGGAATCTAAGAACCACAAAAATAGAAACTCATAAAACTTTTGGGAAAAAAATGCAAAGTTGTAAGTTAGGATACAGCAGTTGGCTATATATCCTAACCACTGTTGCTTTACAGAAAAACTACGAAAAGCAACAAAATATTCATTAAATAAATACGTACCTCATTAAAACTGCATAATATAACCTTTGTGCAATAGTGCGACTTCGACTTCAATTGATAAATAATCCACGTACACAGAAATTAAGTATTTTCCTATATTTCTCTAGGTTTCTGTCATCAGATTAGAATTTGGTAACAACGGGACCACCAAGGAAGTACGCTCTTTCAAATACAAAAAGAATTTTCGAAATCGGTACATAAATGACGGCGAAATCGATTAACACATAGGTATAAAGTAAAGGAACATATAACCTCCTCCTTTTATTCGAAATCGGTTTAATCCCGACTCAAATAATAAAACCACGTCACCTAAACACTACTAAACAAAAACCAATTGTCAGATTTTAATCAAATTCATAGAGGACCTTTACAAAACCAAGGTAACATGACTTAACTTTTACAAAACAAAACGAAATTCATTAGTTACTGGCTGAATAATCGAAGTTACAGCCACTACAAAAAAAACACATTGATAACCTCCTTGATAAAAAAATATCCATAGAATTTCTCTAATAGAACAGATGTCATACCCATGCACTAAAACTAACAACGGTTGTAATTAATGCTCGGATAGCGGAGCTAGACAATGCGTCAGCGAACGTAGCCATTAGCCACGCAATTAGTGCAATTGTCGTTAATTTATTGTTGGTACGAACTTCTATACAAACTGAAGTAGACATGACATACTACTCGGAGCACTCAAGTAGATATATAAAGGATAGCGCACATTTTGACGGCCCGGGACGGAGCGCATCACAGCGCAGTAATTTATATAGAGCAACGCATACCATAACGAACAGCAAAGCATTTTTCAACAGCAAATTTCAGCATGCGCGCGAGTGAATGGCACAGTCCCCGATGCGGCCTAAAGTCCTTAAAGAGAGTAAGGGTCAATTATCTAATATAACTATCGCAGAGTCGAACCGAATCGAAGCGTCAATCCAAAACTTAATATAGCAAATTCACCCTTATCTCCACAATGTAATGCACATATTTATTCCAAGTGGAAAAAAAAACGCGCGAATTCACGCGCATTTGAGGGAATTCGCGCGTCTGCGCGCAAGCAATTTGATGTGATTGTGCAGAATTTGACAGCTTCGATGCGCTTTGACTCTGCGCTAGTATGAATTGACCCTAAAAACGATGTTATTCGTGTGATCAGAGGGGCTTATGACATTTTAATACTAAAGTTTTGGACGACAACTATTATTATAGTACCAGTAGTACGACGACAACTCTTGAATCTCTATATCATACAGATGGGAAATTGGAATCGTATATGTCATTTTAGGTACATTTCAACACGTACTAGCGGATTATTAACATTTAGTTACAAATAAATTTCATCCGATAACATAATTTATTGTTTACTATTAACTAAATGTTAATAGTAGTAGTTTAAGTAATAGTAGTTTACTATTAACTAAACATACTTGACTACATATTACATGAATACATGTTCAAGAGTGCGAAATTCTACAGATGCGAAACTTTCCCTAGTTGCCGATTTTTAAGTAGAAATGCCACTCTTCTTCTTTACTCCCCTCTTTGGTACTAAGTAACAAAAATCCTGAGATTCTGACAGTTAAAAAGGAGACATTAAGGCATGTCTATTTCAGTAAAATGTGTAGTCTTTGTTCTCAGATCTTACCAGCACCAAGGGAAATGCGACGGTTAACTAAATCATTCAAGTTTCCCCCTATTCAATTCAATCATCTATCTATCTATCTATCTTCACATGATTTCGGCTGGTTCAGTACACACAATCCCGATTTCTCAATTGTTCCTTCCGACCTAATGACATTTGGTGACGGAACATTATTCCCCAGGGCGGTCAGGGTCTTCTGTGTTATATAGATCATTCACTTTCCTGCAAGGTAGCTCGTAATAGACAAGAAGGTTAAATAGAGGACCAAAAGGACACTGCAGGAAGGGATCCATTGCATTACTATTTGCAGCCTTAATGGCTGTGTTATATGGTCTGCGGAATACATTAGGCTTTCATCCTGGCGACATAACGTGCACCTATAAAATCTATGGCATCTACAGGATTGCTTCTTATCATCAAGAAAGCAATGTGTTTGTTTACTGTCTTATGCTAAAAAGAATCCCTCAATGATGTTGATTCTGCTGTTCACAAACTAAAGTTATTTTATGTGCGTGCCAACTTTTTCAAATGAAGCAAAAACAAAAGGGATGGAACATTTTGGACGTGTCAGATTAGTCCAGATATGTCAAACCGTGGTGTTTGTAATCAACGTTATCCCTAGGATAATTTAAGCATCAGTAAAAATGTCGCGTAATTTAATCTGACAGCACTAAAAGTGTTTTGTCTCTTTCTATTACTTTTATGGAAAGAAGATAGCGATAACTTAAAATCAATTCAGTGAGTGCGCAACAAAATCATCACCTCTACCTTACAAAAAGTACTTAAGGCGTGTCTACACTAGTCACGTAAGTAAGACAATGTCAATCCCATTAAAACTAAGAGAACTGCTACATTTAATGGTTCCCCTCTATTTGAATCAATCACCACCTATTTTCACATGATTTGAACTGGTGCAGTGCACATCCCAATTTCTCAATTGACACTCCCGGCCTAACAGTCTATAGTGACAGGATATTAATATTGAAATATTGCTGTCCGGAATATTCGACCACTTATGACGTCGGTTTTCTTATATCACACGACCGGCAAACTCACGCACGCTGGCATTCCCAAAGAGGCAGACAGAGGTTCAACCAGGGCAACCACGACTAGCCGAAAACATTAAGTCCATGTGATAGCTGACAAAGCAATCGCCAACTGGACACATATCAAGTCCCAGCAAAAATTGGTTTTAATAAAGAATTTTTAAAACACAGTCTATTTTTCTTGCCCGGCCCGAGGATCAGACTTGGGACCTCATGAATTCAAGTCCTATAACCAGACCGCTAAACAACTATTAAGAGCGATCCAACAGACAACTACAAAGACAGCAACCACGGAGAGTCATTGGTTATTCAGTTATTTCCCTTTCAATTGACAATTGAACCTACTAAAACCAAGATTGATAGGAGAAAAAGAGTATATACATACAAACATATCTTCACGCCAAGTCCCATACGAGGTAGGCAAAGAGTATCGAGTGCCAAACCTCACAAAAAAAAAGAGTATAGTTTGAAAGAAGTACAACTTAATATGGTACGGTCGGTTGCGTCCAACAAAGTACTAATCAAAATTCCAAAGTCACTACGAGAAGCGTTACCTTTTCATAATACACCTTATCTTAAAACTTCTTTAATATCAGTTTAATGGCGCCATAATATACGACACCGGTTGCCGGAATCCCAACAATTCGACGAAGACAATGTAGTCGCCGGGCATGTGAAAATAATTTCTCAGGACCAACATTATTAACGTGTACCATAATAAATCCTCGAGCTAGGGAAACCAATAATATTCATTTGTTTGGAATTTTTGTGGCACCATTAATAAATGCCAAAAAAGTGCCAAAATCAAGTGACAGTGTTTTAAGTTCAAGATACTAATGGCACTTAAGTTTAGAGACACTAAGTAAAAGTAAATGGACTTATACTTAGAAACTGTAGCTTAGAAGATTAAGAGAAATTAGAATTACTCATTAGTCTATAAACTAGATTGTAATGTCAAAGGAGATGCTCAGTAAAGCTTCTTATGGAGAAAAAAAACATATTTATAGTTTGATAGCGTTAACAAAATAAGGTGGCATGAGCTGCCAAGTTGAAGAAAAATAGTCTACAAAGTCAACCTAGAACAGCATCTTTGGAAAACCTTCCATATCCTTAAAACACGTTTATGTCCGCCAAATACGTTCAGAAATCCTTTAAAGGAAACCCGTTTCGTAATACCGAAATGGCATCCCATACAAATCCACTCAAAATTCGTAAGGAATAATTACTAACGTGTATGGTAGGTCCACAGAATTATTTGGATTTGTTGCATTCGACTTTTTTTTTAAACGGAATTCCGTAATAAAATTAAATATGTTTGTGGTGGGCCTAAAATTTAAAGATCGAAAAAACGACGACATTGATTTCGTCTTTTCTCATAAAATAAAGACGATCGCTCCAGTCATACTTAAGGCATAATGCAAAAATCATAGCACATTACACAAATAAAAAAAAACAAAAAATAAAGTACGTAAACTAATCACTGCAGCCATACTTAAGGCAGAATGCGAAAAACATATTACATTACACAAATAAAAAAGAACAAATGAAAAAATAAAGCACGTAAATTAACCACCGCAGTCATACTTAAGGCAGAACGCGATAAACATATTACATTACACAAAGAAAAAGAAACAAATAAAAAAAGTACGTAGCTTAACACACCTCGCTTTAAGTGTAAAGCAACTGTTACAAGTAATATCCCAACATAAAGGAACGCTGTTAACACTTAACATAAGGAAGCAGTTCGCATCGTTCCAACTCTCATCGAATCTATCGCATTAATTTATCTCATCACCACACTCCACGCCTACGCTTATCTTAATTATTTCGATTCACTTAAGTACCTGTTCGTTAAACACAGATAAATTGAAGTACATATTGAATACAGATAAGATAAGGACGTCTTAGTCTGAGAGCTCCTGAACATCATACGTACGGCATTTTAAACACGCTTTTTTTACGGCGTTTCAATAAAGCTTTATCGTACACATATCCTACAATTAAACAGTATCTGTCTAATTAATAAACAAGGACTAACGTAGGAGTAACATTAAGTTGATATTGTAGTTTGGATCACATTGTAACAAAGCATAATAGGCTTAGAACTAGGTAGGTAGACCAGGTTGAACCTTGGAGTACTTTACTTCGTGTTTATTAACAATACGGTAAAACATTATAACAATAAACCAATGTCTATTTCAAACTGCCTAAACAATATCGTCAATCGTAACGTGCATACTATAAAACCTAAGTAATTTGCAAGTCAATATCTATAGATTTGACGGCATTGTCATTGATGTGCAGCAAAGATTTGCAGTAAAGATCAGACAAAATAACAAAAACATATCTACGAAACTATCAAAAATATCTACTACCAAATAGCGCCATTTTAATACATACAAAGTAAGTATCTTCACGCCCATATCCCCGAAAACGTTGGCAGAGGCACAACCAGGACATCCACGACTAACCGAAGACACTAAGCCCCACAATGTGATAGGTGGCAAGCCTATCACTAACCAAGCACATATCCAATCCCGGGCAACGTTATCTTTAAGTTTTTGGTGAAGGACCCGGGGATCGAACCCGGGACCTGAAGAAGTCAAATCCAATGCTGATCGCTAGATAATAGAGGAGACAATAATACATACAATTTTCTTAAATCTATACAATCTTCTATAATATAAAAATGGATTGCTAAATGTGTTGGTAAGCGCATAACTCTCGAACGACTCAACCGATTTGGCTAATTCATTTTTTGTTGTATTAGTAATTGTCAGAAGAAGGTTCTTATGAAGAGAAAACCCGGGAAAGTTGCAGGGAAGATGGGAAAAACAATACTTTATTTTCCCCATACAAACTGAACGGGTGCAACGAAGTTCGCCGGAACAGCTAGTATTACATAAAAATGAATCCCTAAATGTGTTGGTAAGCGCATAACTTCCGAACGACTAAACCGATTTGGCTAATTTTTTTTGTTGTGTTTGTCTGAAAAAGGTTCTTATAAAGAAAAACACCGGGAAAAAGCAGCCAAAATGGGAAAAATAATACTTTATTTTTCTCTATACAAACTGAACGTGTGGAACGAAGTTCGCCGGGATAGCTAGTGATAAATAAAGTCACTAAGAGCCGAATAACTCGGCCAGCATAGCACGACTATAATTTATTTTGTAATCCTGGCTCATGAAATAATGATTTGAAAATCACAGTAAATACTTTTTTTCATAACATAATAATTATCCTACGATCACAATTCTCACAAATGTCTGTCAAAAATTACCGAAAACCAAAATTAGACGTATCATAAAAAATAATTCCTTTCTAGAATAATCGGGAAAAATCTCAGCGTTTATTAAATATAAATAGCATAAGTCCGGTGGTCTCGAGCTCTCGGACTTTGTTGGATTGGATTTCAAACTTGATCTATATTTTATGGAAGATCGCGTGACAACTGACACGTTTGTTTTAACGCAAACGCAAACGTTAACGAGCCCTAATTGCACTGATTGTGTTCGATAATAAGATAAAGTAGCTAACGAACGACAGACCATACAAATTAAAAACATTACCGGATCGCTGGTAGATGGCGGCCACGATGATAATAAGACTGGTAATTGTTAACACAGATAGAGTCACATTATCTAAAAAAAGAAAGTATCTTCACGCCCATATTCCTGGAGGTGTAGGCAGAGGCACAACCAGGGCACCTACGACTAGCCGAAGACACTAAGTCTCACGATGTGATAGGCGGCAAAGCCTATCGCCAACCGGGATTGCATATGTCCCGGGCAACCTTATTTATAAAATTACCGATTTTTTTTGTTGCCCGACCCGGGAATCGAACCCGGGACCTCAAGAAGTGAAGTCCGACGCCGGACCACTACACCACAGACGCGACGATCTAAAAAAATATTATCGGTGTATCCAGGGTACAAGCCGGATAGTGGCGCTATTTATTTATTTCAAATAAGATCTAAACCTAATAATATTTACTTTTATGCATACTACATAGTAACATTTGAAACTGAGGCATGTATCCCTCCGAGGCAAATATCCAACAACTGCAAAATTTGTGGTCAAGTGGTTCGATTTCGGTTTTATCTGCGTGAGTTTTTTCAGGTCGGGCAACTCGAAATGTGTTTTTCTTTTCAATTTTTCTATAAAAACAATGTTGTCCGGCTTTAGTTAAGTGTCCGGTTAGGCCATCTATCACATTAGAGTACTTCGGCTAATCATGAGTACTCTTGTTATACCTATGCCTACCTCCTTATTTTATCTATTTATTTGTATTCGTAAGAAAATGTACATCGAATATTTAAAAAGATAATTAAAAACTCTTTTCATTGCTTAACAGTTTGGATTTTTTGTTTAAAATTTGGCCATCTTAGAATCTCAGAATAAAACTTAAACAAGACTGTAAACTTCATGAAGAAAAGGAGACTCTTAACTAGACTACGCGTGCTTCCCTTCTGATAGTAAAAGATAACAATCGCCTCGATATACCATAGATACTACAGGTGCGTATGTATTTGGTGCCATATGGGTGCCATATCTTAGGCCACTTTTGCAAGTCTATCCTGATTAAAAACCCTTATCAGACATGACATGTAACACATTTTTTTGACACATTATTATCCAATGTTTTAAATCCTACTAATATTATAAATGCGAACGTTTGTGAGTTACTCTTTCACGCTCGAATGGCTGAACGGATTTATCTGAAATTTGAAACATAGATAGATTGTGACGTGGATTAACATATAGGCTATTTTTAACACCGATTTCACAACGGGTTCCTGTGAAAACGCGGGTGAAGCCGCAGACAACAATTAGTAAAAAAAATATATACATTTTTTCTTGAATGGGTATGAACACTTACTGCACTTTTTATGTTAAAAGCCAGCGAACAAGCATACGACTTTCCTGATAGATACATATAGATGTTACAAGTGCGTTGCCGTTTCATAGGGTGAAAGGCCTAATGTTATAAGATAAAAGTCTAAGTGCAAGACATCTTAAAAAATAACTATTTCAGAATATCTTAGTATCTTAACGGCTATATCCCCGAAGTGGTAGGCAGAGCACAACCAAGGTACCCACAACTTGCCAAAGACACTAATGCCCGTTTTCACCAACTATCACCTAAGGATTCCCTAGTTAAGTGACTCTTAGTTTAAAAGATCCCCTAAATCCAACCCGCACCTAAATTCGTTTTCACCAAGCTAAGTGTTACCTTCCTAAGTGACTCTTAACTAAGTGACGATTCTTTAATACAATACGTGTGACCAAAAATCGATTCTTAATCGATAAGTCAATTTCATCGTTAAATAACGAAAGTATTAGATAAAGAAGTAATATATAGAACACAAACATTGTTTTTTTAACTGTCGGTGATATATCTTCAAGATTATTATATGTTTAATGTATTTGATGCTTATTTAAGGCACAAAAAAGCGCATGCTTTTGCCTTAAGTTTCGAGTGACATAACGTCAAGCTGACAAGTGGCAACTCAACTTCAAAATGTAGATAAACGTAGACATGTACCTATTTTGAATAATAGTGATCGAGTAGGTACTTAGATCACTGTACAAATTTTATTCTCTTACAACTTTTTAAATTATTATTTTATTGGAAACCGGGCTATTTTGTAAAATTGACATTTCACTTTTGATATTTCTTCCTGTGACTCGGGAAATCTAAGAAACTCTTCTCCCAGAAATAAAATGGCTAGATTAAAATTCGTTTTATTATACGACTGCAAGTAGCTACCCTGAAGCCGTCTAAATCTCCGACAGTTAACGAAAAATTGCCTGTAGCAAAGTGTCTCAAAGTACACAAACAAGAGTTGGTTTATAGGTGGCACTGATTTATTCACAAAAAAATATTTTAATATATTAGTACGTATTTACTAGTTGTATGAAAGTACAATCTAACACCTATTTTTATGTCATCAATATGTACTGTTGGTTTATTTAGATTTTAATTTTATGTGGCAGACAAAATATAAGACAGCTATCATAAAACAGGGCAAGTGCTAAAATAAAATACTTACCTATCATCCTTTAATTCCAAATATGTTCTATTTTATTTAATAAAAATAGAACAGTTTGTTTAGATAACCTATATCTAACAAAAAAATCGAATTCGTCTTATTTCTCAAAATGGTTTGCTCTTTCACGATAAATACGCGCTCTGTTAAAAAAATACTGGAGATCATTTCTACCGTTTCAACTTCTTCTAAATTCTCTTAAAATTGGTTTAAATCACTATTCTATGTGGAAAAATGTATGTTAACTTTTTACAATAACTGTCACCTTAAGTTAGGGGACGGATAGGCAATGAGCAATCGGGCCCGTAAGTTTTAGGGAACACCTAAGAACATAAGTGTCACTTAGACGTTGGTGAAAATGAAATTCTTGCTAGGTGTCTCCTAAATGAGTTTAGGGGACCCTTAAATTTTAAGATTTGTTGGTGAAAACGGGCATTAGTCACACAATGTGATAGAAGGCCCATCTCTAAGCGGGCACAGATCCAATCCCGGGCAACGTTAATTTTATTAGAAAATTAAAAATACACATTTTCTTTTTTTTTGTTGCCCGACCCGGAGATCGAACCCGGGACCTCAAGAAGTCAAGTCCGACGCTGGACCGCTAGACCACAGAAGCGATAAAAATATCTTAATAAATTATTTTATAATGTTCCTAAATATCGACAGAATAAGATACCTGTAACAAATGGTTCGCGGGTCATTAACCACTAAAGAAACACGCTCTATAGAAGAACTATAAGCCTTTAAAAACCGGCCAAGTGCGAGTCGCACTCGCGCACGAAAGGTTCCGTACTATCATCTATAATAGAAAATCACGATTTACCATACGGAAACGCCTTTTAATATTTTCATTTTACTATTGTTCTTTCATTATTTATTTTAAAAGGTAATGTAAAAGTTAAGCTTCAAATATTCTGTGAAAATTTGAAGCGTCTACCTGTTACCGTTTTTAATATTGAGCAAAAAAAAATACGAAAAAAAGCACGTTTATTGTACATTTTAACATTATTCCTTTTTAATTTTTAGTATGTGTTGTTATAGCATAGCGGCCACGGTAATATATAATTTTTGAAAATTTCAGCTTTCTAACTATCACGGTTTATAAAATACAGCCAAGAGACAGACCGAAAGACAGCGGAAGCTTAGTAATAGGGACAGTTTTTACCCTTTGGGTACGGAACCCAAAAAAGCGATGAACCATATCAGTCATCTAGTTTCAAATCACCTATTATGCAAAAAACTTCAAACTTCAAAAATATCATCCGTCTTATTAATAAACATGGACTAAGGCGGGAGTAAAATTGAGTGGATGTTATAGTCTGTATTACAACGTAATAAGGCCTATGAGACAAGGTTAAACCTTAAAGTACTTTAGTCCGGGTTTATTATACGGCATAAGTATAGTTTCGCTATTAGAAATAAGGTTACAAAGCACGCTTTTAAGAGATTACATACCTAATCTTATCATCGAGGTAGTAATAACAGTAGAGGAGCCCAAGATGGTAAATGGTTAGTCATTCTAGCGGCACCTAACAAGTTTTAAATCACCTAAAATGCAAACAATTTCAAAAACATCACAAGTACAGAGTTCCGCTATTAGAAATGAGATTACAAGGTATGCGTTTAACAGATATGATATCTAACCTTATCACTGATATAGTGATAGTAGGGGAGCCCCAGATCCTAAATGTCTAGTCACTTTAGCATCATGGCAACTTATTGCAATTTGTCGATAGTGTTGAATAGCAGCCTGACAGTCTATAAAGTACATTTTGCGCGTATAGCAATAAAGAGGGACTTCAATTTCTGTTGACACAAATACAGCAGTTGTGCCGTGCTTGTATACCGTTGATGGAAACGTCTTAAACGAAAAGGAAGTCGACGATTTAGCGCACATAAAATATTTAAGTTTCATAACCCATATGGCATATTTTAGAATTATAAAGAGCCATTACAAATAAACTCTACTTACTCTTTTATAACTTCAATAATGAATACGGAAATATGTCAATCAAACAGGACGCTGTAATGGCTGCTGAAGACAGGTAACTTGTTTTTTTTCAGTTTCTAACACTCCTTCTCCCGCACCTACGTCGCGCTCTAATTATCAGATTATTTCTACATACGGTTATAAGCACGCAATAAAGCCACCGTACTTCAATCTAACATGTTCAAATATATGCTCAAACAAAAAAAAAGTTGGCTGTCTACCCTACACACACGCCCCTTTATATTTGGTTCTTAATGGATCCGTATAACTATATTAAAATGTATCTCCTATATTACAATTTGAAACGCTAGACAAACTACACAAATACCCTCTTGAGCTCCCCTACTAAGAAATGGATAAATGTAGAACAAGTAACGATACCAACTACCCTAATAAACTTAAGTATTTCAAGCGGTTATCTAAATTAGTATCACCTATAAGCAAATAATTTCATAAGTACATATGAACAACATCAAACTAAATTTTGCGATAAACGGAAAAAAATAGTGAAATAAAAGATTTTTTTAATTTTAATAGGATCGCCTCTGTGGTCTAGCTGTCCGGGTGTTGGACTTGACTGCATGAGGTCCCGGGTTCGAATCGAGGGTCGGCTAACAAAAAGATAATAAAAAAATGTTGGTTGGGATTGGAAATGTGCCCGGCTGGCGATGATAGGCTTGCCACCTATCACATTGTGGGACTAAGTGTCTTCGGCTAGTCGTGGGTGCCCTGATTGTGCCTCTGCCTACCGCTTCGGGGATATGGGCGTGAAGATACTTTTTTTAATAGGAACTTAAGAATAAAGATACTGATATTTGGTAAGTTTCATTTTGAAAACCCTCAGTAAGCCAATGTCAGATTTAGTTACATATCCCTGTCGATGTTTAATGTGTGTACAAGTCGCCTCTGTGGTCTAGCGGTCTGGCGTCGAACTTGACTTCTTGAAGTCCCGGGTTCGATTCCCGGGTCAGGCGACAAAAAAATTAGAAATAGCATCTTTTCGATTTTCTAATAAGAATAATGTTGCCCGGGATAGGATATGAGTGGCGATAGGCTTGCCACCTAAATACGTTGTGGGACTTAATGTCTTCGGCTAGTCGTGGGTGCCCCGGTTATGTCTCTGCCTACCTGTTCGGGTATATGGACGTGAAAAACGAGTACGTCACTCATAAAACCGACAAAGAGGTCAATACCAGTCAAACCAACCAAGGATTGGAATATGTTTCTCTTACCACTCCAAGAAGTAGTCTCTCATACCTCTCGTTAAATATTTTTAAAAATGAGCTTTTTTTTTCAATGTAACATGAAACTAACTTCATAGTTTTAATGAAGGTAACCAATTACAAATATACTTTATTTACCTTACCCTTTACCCTGTACATATATTTGTTAGTAGGTACTTGTATTTGTATGAAAAGAATAATGAATGTGAAGGAAGCCAGACAGGTTTGTCAGGATCGTGAGGTCTGGCATTCGATACTCTCTACCCGCCCCATAAAGGACTTGACGTGAATATATGTATGTATGTTTACTTATTAGTAATGGTATTGAATTATTATCCTTTTGGGTTTGCTGGGAGAATCTCTTTTAAAGATAACTTCTACAAGATAACTTCCCCTATTCATTTGAACGTATTATGTCAGTTTTGTGTACGAATATAGAACTAAATAAACGACTAAACCAATGCTTTTTGCATATTTGTTTTTAATCAACATTTTATGCAATCCAAAATAACGATTTTATTTAGTTAAATCTACAGACTCAAACACATCTATTTTTATTTTGATCCCTCTGTTAGTTCCTGTGAGAGTTTAAATAAATACGTTTAATATGTTTAAAAGAACACAGCTAGCCATTACCATCGCTAGCACCGTGACAGCTGACTAGGTGGTAGAGTTTCGAGCGGCTCGCCCGGATTAGTACCACTGCCTTACCTATTCCTGCCGCCGCGCCATAACGTTAGTGCTTTTCCTAAACGTGTTCCGGTTTGGAGGATAAGGTAGCTGGTAAACTTACTTAGCACAAAGCCTAACATCCTAAGGTTGGCAACACGCTATTACCACCTTCAGTGTCTTTAGGTGGCGTGAATTTCTTACCCTCAAGAAACACGTTTGCTTGTTTGCCTTCCAATGTCATAAAAAAAATTCACCAATTAAATGAATAAAAAACAGTAGGAGAATGTAATAAAAAAGAATGACAAACTATCCCAATAAACTCTTACGTATCATTAGTACAGAAGTGACACACGAACGAGCCAATTGTCATTAAGTGACAAATAAACGAGCCAATCGTGTGATAGTTTAACATTAAGATTTATGATGTCATAAAGTCAGCTGCCTATCCCCAAAGGGGTACGCAGAGATACAACTTAGGCACACAAGAGTAGCCGAAAATATCATGTTCCACAATGTGATACGTGGCAATCCTGTGCTTTCATCTTGCGTCTTCATCATCGATATCAAATTGAACAACCATGGCACTGGGTATTGTGCATGCACAGAACCTGTACCTGTAGCGATCACAGCACCCAACGCTGGCGCATATTAATTTATATAGTAAAATAGTATTTTTTCAGCATAAAAAGTATCCCATTTCATTCCAAGATAATAATGTATAATTATACCAAGTTTCATAGAAATCGAACCGTTAGTTTTCACGTGATGCCTGAACATACAGACAGACAGACAAAAAAATTTTTTTATCATATATTTGGGTTTGGTATCGATCCAGTAACACCCCCTGCCATTTATTTTTTCAATAATTTCAATGTACAGAATTGACCCTTCTACAGATTTATTATATGTATAGATAAAGTATAAGTGATACGTAAAACAGTAAAAGCGTTTCTTCATTTAAAATATGAATATTACAAAACGCCGACGATGGAAAATATCAAAAACTCTACCAAATAAATCTTACTCTACTAAAATTATATAAATAATTAAATATACCAAATTGTGTGAACGTGGTTTGAATGAAGATAGTTACAAATTATACTAATAAACTTTAATGTATCATTACTGAAGAAGCGACAAATAAACGAGATAAGAATATATATGAGATCTAAACTGTTGAATTAGATCACGCTATCAAGTTTCATTTGATTGTTTGACATTTAGATTAAGGATTTCACACGCAGACATATCTTCACGCCAAGTTGTTGCACGGTAGGCAGAGAGTACCGAATGCCAAGTACCACGTTTCCTACAAAAGATATACCTTCCTAGTGGCTACTGGCTACTGGCTAGCTTCCTTGACATTCATTAGTATTTTCGACAAGGCTCGGTTAACTCAAATCTAAACCAAAGCACGTAAGCAGCAGATCAGCTCATGAGTCCCAAAATTGAACTGAAGCTACGAACCGGCTCGCAGTAAACGATAGCAACTCGCCAGTAACATCAACGTTGACAAAAAGCGAATCTTATCTCTTACTACACCAGAAAAGCCAGACAGGATTGTCAGGTCTAGCACTCGATACTCTCTGCCTACCAAGGGACTTGGCGTGAACATATGTATGTATGTATTCAATGCAAACATTCAAATCATTCCCCTTTACACAAGTCAAAGAAAAATAGATAAAACGAACACTTCAAAACATTTCAATATCATAAAGACTATTACACAAAAAACGGAACGTAAATAAATATAAATAGCTATAAATTTTAATTAAAAGTCATATATTTAAATTAATTTAAAATGAAACACGCATTTCGAGTGCGCCAGAGGGGTTATTTATAGAGAACGTGTAAATGAAACGTATAAAAGGCGGACTTAATATATGCATTCTTTAACGTATAACCTTTGGTGTGTGAACGGAAAGCAAGATACCCACAGTTATATGTTACATTAAATTTAAACAACGGTTAAGGGACTGACGTTCGTTCTCAGAGATATCAATTAACATTTAATGTTTCATTACGTCACAATTTCGTATGGAAAATGTCGATTTAAAGACTGATTAAAAGATAATTAGCGTCTCTGAGTGCGACCGTCAACAGACTCATAAAAGGGCAACAAATGTATTTTTGTCACTAAAACCATGTAGGTTTTTCTCGCTATTACTCGGCCAATCACAGACCGATTTTGTTTGTTTTCTTTTTTTGAAAACATAGGTATCATTCCGAGATGTCTTTAGGCGAAGATTGTCTCTCAGCATCAGGAGCGCCGCCTATACAGGGTCACTGAAAGGACCGGCCAAATTTTAGTGTAAGGGGATATATGCTTAAATGGTAATGAACAGTTTCTGAAAATTTGGCTACTGCGTATGTATGTGTATGTATGTGTATATGTATGCATATGTAACCGTGTATATTCTACATTCCCATTCTACAAAAAAACATAGATTAATTAAAAAACGAGTGTAATTTTATCTACAAAGTAAACAGGAAATGATTCGTCGAATTTGTACTCGCGGGCCAGTACAAACAACTTCATTAATTACCTATAACTTACTGATTGTGCGCCAATTCTGTTGAACCAGCATTGAACCATTTTTTTGATAACGATCAGGACCGCCCACGGACTTCCGCTACACCAAGAGTGTCAATATTCACAGACGCGTTGCCAACATTTAAGGTTCTCCGTGTTGGTGCGGGTCCTCTATGTTGAATAGACCATCTGATGTACTGCCTGGTCGCTTGTAAAGGACGAGCAAAGACGGAACAGGTAATGATATCGGGAACACTGGTGATAGTCTGCTGTGCAGCAATTAGCCTGACTAAGAATCCACCGCCTTACTTATTCCTACTGTCTTTATAACAATGTTATGTTTAGGTTCAGAGGGTAGGGTAGCCGGTAGACTTGCACACTTGCAATCTATGGTATCTATGGTATCTATGGTATCTATGGGATCTATGGTATCTATAGGCTGTGGTTATCCCCTATTTTCAGGATAGTCGAGATCATGTTGACTGTCTTTAGCCATAAAATAAAGAAATAAGTACGCTAGTTTCTTGAAGCTTTATAAGCTGTATTCGTTTGAAAATACCACCTTTGATAATTGTTGACCGATCTGATGTTACCTCTTAAGATAGGTACTGATACTATGTTGGACGTGGGCAGCCATTTTGTATGATAAACAGGAATGTATGTACCTATTTCTAAATCAAGATGTTAAAATGACATTATTTCTGTATTTATGTGTATTTTTTAAATTTGCTTTTGATGTCACAAG
>NJDD01003011.1:17289-42090 GCA_002245505.1 Calephelis nemesis
AGTGTCATTTTGTCTACAAATGTAAAATAAAGCAAAAGATAAAATTTTTAAAAAGATTTTTATTTTATTACGCCGAAGAAGTATAACTTCTAACGCGTGTACATAAGTACATACATATTTTTTTTTAATTTGGGAAATTATATATAGTACTACTATTTAAAATACGTGCTTCGACTTTACACTTTTTACTCTTTTTTCACTTTATACCTTTATTTTAAATTGGCTGACCTAATTTCAATTTAAGAGAAATGATTAAATATGTAATAATAACTCTATATATACATTTTTAAAATACATTCGGCTTTCCGAAGCTTGGCGAATGTAGCCGTAGCGCATAATTTAAATAATACTACTGTACAAACATACACGCTTTTGGATTCATAATATTAGTAGGGTAATATGAGATCTTATTAACTACACCTAAATATGTTGATGGTGGAAGAAACAAAAGTCTAGCTCCGTATTATTAATCATAGAGATCAGTTACATCATTGTGTGTTTATAATAAACGAGCTATATAATTGGTTGAAATATAACAGCGTTTTTTAAATAAAGAACATGTTCTTTTATCAAAAAATTGATTAGAATATTTACGAAGTCTTTCCCATCTAAACGCGTACCAATAAAGTCAATTTATCATAAAGATACCTGGAGGCTATGGACGTAGCCTCCACTGTATTAAAGAACGAATAAGGTGAGTAAACATTTGTCTTATTCTTCAATAAGTAATATGAAAGAGATAAATAAAATAATGTATACTTTTTATAGTCATCACAAAGTAGAATGCCATTGTATATTTTATATTAATGCATCTCGAAATATTACTAATACGCACTTTTCCATAATACTCTTTTGTTTTTTTTTTGTACTTCTTTTCTTTTTCAGGTGTACACTGTAATTTGCCATGTAATGCATAATGCCATTAGAGTTTCAGGACTAAACGTGAATATAGAACTTTAATTATTATAAAGCCCTGATGATGCTGTCAAAAGTGAAATAGGTTAGCGGAAACAAAAAGTGTTAAATAAAGAGTGTTGTGGAAAAGCACAACTTTTAAAAAAAAGATAAACTATGTTTGTATTATGTAATATAACGCAAATGTTAAAATACGGTAAGCGGGAGAAAGCGAATACTGATCCTTTAACCACCAATTTAGCCAAGGTGGTAATTCTGGTGAGCACATATTAAACTTGCTCTAGGTGTAAGCTTACTTTTCCCATGAAACAAAATAGGATTGGATTATATTATAATTTTAAAATAATCTAGACATGTCAAGTTGTGACGTTTTTAAATTTAAGTAAATTAAAGGCTGAAACCGAGTTAAGTAAAACTTAAGTTCGGCGTAAACAAGTTCAACTATCTAATCAAGTTTTTAGGCTATAAACAAGGGCTCTTTTAAAACTGACAATAATTTTAACACCTGAGAATCCACTTATCATGAACAAAAGTTAACAAAATATTTAAATCAAATAATAAAATGTCTTTGACAGTAAAATTGACATGATTGATCCTTTTGAAAATTTTACTCGTTTAACGGGTTAAAGGAAGGAAATCGGTGCTTCAGAAACTGAACTCGGGTCAGATTAAATCATCTTTTATTTATTTGAAGCTAGCTGCTCCGGCGAACTTCGTTCTACCCGTTCCGTTTGTATGGCAAAAAATTAAAAGTTGTTTTCCATTTTCCCTGCAATTTTTCCAGTTTTTTTCTACATAAGAACCTTGTCCTAGTAATAACTAGCACAATACAAAAAGAATTAGCCGAATCGGTTCAATCGTTCGGAAGTTATGCGCTTACCAACAATTTTTGCGATTCATTTTTATAATATAGATAAACGCAAGGTAGTCTAAACGTAGTTCAGCGTGTTATCTGAGTTTAGGTGTAATTGATAGGGTTTAAATTTTAACAGTGAAATTCAGCGTGAAGGTCTATAAAATAAAAAACTAAACTTGTATTGTCTCTTTTTATAATTAATTAAAATTTAATTACTACTTATATCTTTCAATAGAGATTAATCGGTATAAGTTATGCCAAGAGAGTCATACAAAGTTAACATTCATAACCAACGAATACAATCTGTAGAAGCTTTTCTTCTATTTTTGTCACGTTTGAACTGTAGAGTTTTTGTAAAAACGTGACTTTTTTCGCGAAAACTTTAAAAGAATACTAAAAAATATATATTTTAGAGAAAGCAAAGTTTATAAAGAAAAGTTAGCTATGCTTTAAATAAATGGAATCGCAATTTTGTTTTGCATAATTATATTTTGAACAGGAAATTGATTTGTTACGTTGTACGAATTTCAAAAGCCTGCAAACATAAATGAAGGACGGACTGTGGAAATCTGCAATAAATTTTAAAATGACAGAAATTTGAGTTGAACCGAGGCAAGTTATAAAAAAATAATACGTTGTTTTTGTTTTGTTTAAAAATAAATCGACATAATTCACGCAAGCGTATTACTTCTGAACGACTGCACCGATTCTAGCTAGTTTTGGTTTTGAATTAGTTATGAAAGTCCATTGAATGTTTACAAAATAAAAAATTGGAAAAACTACGATGAAATTAAAAAAACAATATTTTATGTTTTTTGACAGAATAAACCCCACAGTGATAGTGCAATTAGAAATGCAGTAAATGTTAATAAAAGACGAGCGAGATTCTGATTCTAGCACTTCAAATAAAATGGGACGAAGTCTTCTGTCTGGTTTCTTTTTTGATTAAAATGTATATTACTTTTCTTATTAAGTGTTAATTTTACACCTTTATTGCTGCCTATACTTTTTAAAATTACAAAATAGCGAAGAAGCAGACAACATGGACGTTACTGTGGCATCGCAATCAAATTATAGTTACATGTGCAGTGTGTATATTCTAAGGGCCACCTGGGAAGGTTATGTATTTTAGTTGCCAACTCAAACTGTAAAATCACATTAAAAAAATTGGATAGGTTATTAAATCAAGCCATTTGTTTCATCTTTTGCTTGCGTAAATTTTATCACATTACTGAGTATCGTAATAAGCTTCAATGGCTCTCTATTTCTCAGCGACGCAAGCTTAGGATTTTATGCTTTTTATATTCTATCCTCTTCGATCCTAAGTATCCAACATACCTTAAATCCAAATTTCACTTTTTATCTGCAACCCACAATTTTGTCTGCGTTCATCGTCATCTCAGACTCTTTTCATCCCTCTACATCGTTCGAACTCTATATCCAATTCTTTTCTTTTAACTTCGTCCAGATTGTGGAATAAGCTTCCTGTATCGATTAGGCAGGTGAGTAATAAGATACTATTCAAAAAGAAAACGTATGAATATCTATTTGAAAATTGCATTTAGTGCTGTACTATTGCATGCTTGTTTCATCAGACCTTATTATATTATTATATTATATATATGTTTATATTGATATGTAATTATGTATAGGCAGAAATCTTGTTTTGTTTGCTGTCTACTTTATTTATATTATTTATTTATTACAGGATAACAACAGCTTAATACATAACTAAAATAACAAAAAAGTTTTTAATATATAAAAAAAGACAATTACAGTTATCCGTCTAAGTGCTCAAACAAAAATTATTTATGTTTATGCATTGTATCTATAATTATTTTATTCTTAATTTATATAATATGCTATGTAGTTATATATTACTGGATTTTTTTTATATGTGTATTAAAATTCAAATTTATTTGTATTATTCTGTTTTGGTTATTCGGTACCTACATACTTGATCTCTGTTAGCCCAAAGGTTGACAATAAAGTTTAAATAAATAAATAAAAGTGTACATCAAATGACGCCATTTTTGTTTGCTATCTCCTGTATTTCTGTTGGTCACTGGAGATAACAAATATAAAATACGTCATTTGACAGATATTTGATGTACACTTTTCCGTTTTTAGTGGGCAACTGAGTTACATAATCAGCCCCCTGACTTTCTCACATCATCGAACACTAACGCTGTGTCTGCAGGAATAGGTAAAAGTATGATCAGGTTTGCTTATGATTTATTTATTATTTATTTACTAGGTGGTAGAGTTTCGCAGCGACTCACCCGGATTGGTACCACCGCCTTACCTATTCCTGCCGCCATAACGTCATGACGAGTTCCGGTCCGGAGGGTAAGGTAGCCGGTAAACTTACTTTAGCTCGAGGCCTAACATCTTGACCTCAGGTTGGCAACGCACCATTAACACCTTTGGTGTCTGTAGGCGGCCGTGAATTTCTTACCATCAGGAAATCCGCCTGCTTGTTTGCCTTCCTATAACATAAAAAATATATATTTCTTAAGCAATAACTACCAACATTGCAATTTAAAAAAATTTACTTAATTGTTGTAAAATACTTTTGACCCACGTTTCATTACCCTTTGCCTAATAGTTTATTGACTCATTTATTTATTGGCTTGCTGGCCCATTGAAAAGGTTTTGATCAAATTGACTTACCTTTTTTATTTTTTGAAGTGAAAATTTCTTTAGCGGCGTTTCGCACTTTTTTTGGAACGGGTAAACACTTCTTAGCTCGCTTCAGGACCCGTGACCTGATTTGTACGACAAAAAATCGTGAGACGTCGCAAGGCGATTGCGCGAATGTTCCTGTTGTAATGGATGTGTAATAAATGAATATTGTATTCTACCACTTAAATGACAGTACTTTCATATTGATAATTGAAGCAATTCGTGCAAAATCGTTCCAAAATATCAAAAATGCACAACGTTAATATTCAAGTTTTCACTTCTGCCGGCAAAAAAGCGACAGGTTTTAGAAACCTGTCGTTTTTTTTTAATTTACCTTCTGTAACATTTTTATTGACATCGAACTCTAAATTCCGTTGGCGATACAGTGCTGTTATTATTTCTATTGGATTTAATATGAATAACAAATGCAACTCAAACTTAGCGCCAAAATGGAAAACAATTGTGCCAATCTAACAATAACAAAGAAAAACAAAAATTTGAATTTGGAACCACAAGCCAATCATCCATTCCCGATCCTGTTTTGACTGAATGTATAAATATTTACTGAAAATATCCGACAGATCACATTGTGCGCCAGTTTATGAAATAATTTACAATATCGATCTGCATCTTCTATTGTATTCCAATAGTTAGCGAACAGTCTGTGGGGACAGAATGCAAATTGGCTAAACTTTGGATCAGCTGCATCATAAATAACTATGACGAGTAGTTGACATCAAGTCTTTGCTTGCGGCTTCGTGACTAAGCCTTTTTCTGCGCTGGTTTCAAAGCAACATTATTTGCATATTGTTGAAGTTATACTTCTTTTGGCGCGTTAGGAAAAAAATGATGAGGGTAAATTTTTACGATGCGCGCGCACACCGCCACGAAACCGACATGATGAAGTTAGCTATAGATAACATTTTAGTTTTTCAAAAAAAAGGTACCAACAAAGTAAAAGTAAGGACATCTACGTATGTTTGCGTGAGAACTGATAACTGTATTCACAACATTTCTTTATTTCTATGGTAAGTGTCATTTTGTCTACAAATGTAAAATAAGGCAAAAAATAAAATTTTTAAAAAGATGTTTATCTTATTACGCCGAAGAAGTATAACTTCTAACGCGTGTACATAAGTACACACACATTTTTTTATATACTAGCTGTGCCCGCAATTTCATCTGATTGGAATTTAACAAAAACGTTTAAAATGAAAATGACCTAACTTCATTATTACGTTAACTACCTATCAGTGAAAATCCCGCAAGATCAGTCTAGCCCTTCAGAAATTAACCGGAACATACAGATAGACAAAACTTTGAAAAAATGTTATTTTTAGTCCCCGACGGAGAAATAAGGGCGTTATAAGTTTCGCGTGTCTGTGTCTGTGCCATCTTATAAATGAACTTGATATCTGACTTACTTTTTCTTTACTCTGTACCCTTCTTATACTTTGTAGTATTCTACAAGTTCTCGTCAGATATGACTTCATTGTTCAGTTCAGTTAACGTTTTTTGTATTAGTTGCAGCTATTGCTTACTAAGTGAGAGAGTAGTGTTGCTTCATGCTCGAATTGGCACCACCGCAACATATATTATGCTTCAATTCTACCTACCGCCATGGCGTTAAGAGTTCGCCGTTGCGTGTTTTTTTTTTTGTTAGAAGTCAGCAAACAAGCATATAGCTCCCCTGATCTTGAGAGCTGTGTCACCATAGAAGTTACAGGTGTGTCACTGTTTTGAGGCCGGGATTAAAGGCCTTTAGTCTATCGGCTACCCTACCTTCTAGACAGAGAAGAGTCATTGCAGCGGCAGGATTAGGTAAGGCGGTAATCTCTGCCCAGGAAAGTTGCTGCACAGCGCTCTTCCACCAGTAGCTAGTTGGTAACGATATTTTAATCTGTATTCGTCACAGGCTGTGGCAGAGAAGCAGGTAGTCTATTCAACACAGAAGACCCGGACAACACGGGAGGAAAAAAATCGTGCACGATAACAAGAAACTAAATTGTGAGGTATAAAAGTTAAGCAACTATTACGTAGTAAATAGTTTTATAAAAAATATATCTAAAGCTAAACAAATTTTACAGTGTAGCACTTTAAACTGAGTTTCACTGGTGAAGCAGTTGAAAAATGTGAAATAGTTTGAACGCTATTTCATCG
The DNA here is from genome assembly GCA_002245505.1 of Calephelis nemesis. NCBI lineage: Eukaryota > Metazoa > Arthropoda > Insecta > Lepidoptera > Riodinidae > Calephelis > Calephelis nemesis. Next base: position 23,906 of record NJDD01003011.1, read on the forward strand.
GTACACCTGAAACGGTAATAAGAAAAAGTGCAACGCCACGTAAGCACAGTTACTAACGGACTTACTAAAGATTTTATTTACCTTCCAGCTTGTAAATCCACTTCAAGTTTTGAAAGCGTTTTATTCAAGTGATAACAAAAAGTGTTCGTTACGTTCTCACTTATATTTTTCCGTTTTGTTGGTATCATTTAAAGTGCTCTAGATATTTGTGGTATTTTGAATATTGCTTGTGACCCAGTGATCTTGGGTTTGATCATCGGTTCAGGCGACAAAAATAATTGTGTTTTAAAAATATATAAAAACAAAGATACCTGAGATTAGCAATTTTTAGGAAAAACTTTAGCGTCTTCGGGAAGTCGTGGTTGTACCTCCCTGGTTTGTACCTCTGCGGGGATACGGGAACGAAGATAGTTTTTTTTAAATAGGAAGGGATTAACGCAAGTTTGTAAAATTTAGGATGTTTTGATTTCAGCACTTTTACGCGCTTAGTAAATTTTACATGACTGCATGAGGTCTCGGGTTCGAATCCCGGGTCAGCCAACAAAAAGAAAATTGGATTTTTCTAATTTTCTAATAAAAAAAAGGTTGGTCGGGATTGGAAACGTGCCCGGTTGGCAATAGCCTTGCCACCTATTACATTATGGGACTTAGTATCTTCGGCTAGTCGTGGGTGCCCTGGTTGTGCCTTTGCCTACCTCTTCGGGGATATGGGCGTGAAGAAACTTTAAAGAGTTCTTCCTTGCTTAGACGATCGAGGGTTCAAAATCTATTGTATAGAAGTTTTAGAGAAAAGACGCCGCCGCTGACTTGACAAGCTGTATTAATGGTACTACTCTAATACTGTAGTAGTATGGCACAATAGTTGTGAATGAATGTATATGCCTGAGTTTTATTCGTATTGTTTGCATTGTACAGTGTTTATTTTACATTTTTGCATTATCTTTATATGTATATACATTTCCATTTTGGGTTTTACTGGAAGAAAACTCTTAGGGATAAGCTCGCCATTTATTTACTTTTACATAATATGCTCTTGTTATTATTGTTTAATGTGCAATGAAGAATCAAATAAATAGAGAATTATTGAAAGAGGATAAATATTGTAAGACAATTTTAATTTCAAACGTAAAATTTTACTAAATTTTCACATGTTTATACGAGATTCGTACAAATTTTCTTATTTAAACATAAAACTTTCATTTCATTTTATTTTATTTAAAAATGAAATGAAAGTTTTCGATGATTGACGACGAATAAAGTTGTCGACAGTTGTAATAAAATCGTGAAAGTGTTTCATAACATATTAAAAAATAATTTAAATCTTAGATCTAAACAAGATAATGAACTGAAATTGTAAGTTGAAATTAAGATAGGACCTTACTTTATTTGAAGTTACTTTTAAGGTTTGATTTAAAATTCTAGAAAGATCCATTTTTAAAATTAATACAAACGTATTCGAGATATTAAGACAACTGTTACTGAGATATATTGAGCAGCAACTTGCCCATGTAAGGATCCAGCGCTTTACATTTAGTAAATAGTCGGTAGATTTGCATTATAAGCCTTTTATCCCGGCCTTAGGACGCGGTGTACCTATAATATCTTTGGTGTCTTTAGAACACGGTTCCCATCAGAAAACTCGTGTACTTATTCGTTAGGTAACCTGTCACATAAAAAGCCCTTAAAAATAGTGAGTTGCTAATATACACTCAGTAGATTATAAATAAGGACAAAACATTGTTTTCACGAAAAAGGTAGGTACTTAGCCCGGCATCAGTAACTTTAAATAGTGTGTACTTACCCTAAACGTAACTAACAGTGTCTGCATTTAGTGGTTGCCTATTATCAACAGGAAAGGAACTTGTTTATACTAACTTTTTTTTTAAATGTTTGTACTGGATACTCATGTTATATTTTATTTCTCGATATTTTGGTCTAGTTGTATAAACCGTGGAGTTATTTAAAAAAATGCCTTAGTTTTACAAAAAAAGTTTGAAGTTATTTTGCATAACAATGAAGTAGCAATGCAGTTTTTTTTAATTTAGAATAGCATATTGTATTGGATTTGTATAGGATCACATGTAAATCTTTACTGTTTTACTAAAAAAAAATAATTAAAATCTGTTATTTCCGTGTTATTTCGGACTTTATTGCAGAAAAGATTATCTGCTTTCCTGCGAGGTAGTTCATGAAAGGCGAGTATAGGCTTACCGTCACTAACACCGTGACATCCTATAGCTTGTAGTGTTTCGCAGCGATACGCCTGATACCACAGCTTTACCTATTCCTGCCGCCCTAACGTTAGAGCTTGCCGTTGAGGTATTCCGATTCGGAGGGTAAAGTAGCCGGTAGACTTGCTTTTGCTAGAGGCCTAACATCCCAGTCTTAGGTTGGCAATGCACCATTGCCACATTGGGTGTCTCTAGATGGCGTAAATTAATATTTATCCGTCCGTAGAAATTTACACCGTCTTCTCGTTTGCCTTCAAATATCATAAAAAAATTAGCGTCGTAATTGTTTTACAAACAGACAAAAATGAAATTTAAAGAACTTCACCATTTTTGGAGTGTGTTAGAAACGCGTAATAGTAACGTGGTATTTTTCTTGGAACGGGGTAAAGTGTCCTTTGCAATACCGCGAATCATGAGTATAGCAACACTGTTGACTCGGTTGGAGTGGGCCATATCTATGTGTTGATTCACAAGCTCTCTTGAAGGTGCGTTATTTGCGTTCCTTTAGAAATAGGTGATGCGTTGCCTTCACGCCTTGTTGCCGGCAAAATAGACCTCGCACATCCCTCATCTTTGACGTTTATTATCTTTCAAATAGCTGCAGGAATTGCTTTTGATATCTTAGCTTTGTGTGTCAATAAAAAAATAATTGCAAAGCTCGCAAATATGTGTATCATAGCTGACATGACGTGCGTGCGTGTGTGCATGTGTGCACATGCATACACTCGTATAATTAAAATTGTATCTTACTCCAAAGCACATAACATACTCGCTTTTATTTTGTGCCCAAAGTAAGCAAATTATATGATTGTGTTATGAGTATAAGTCAATGATTTGATTTATTGATTGATTAAAGCACAATACATTAAATAAACACCCAGACCCGAAAATAAAGACATTTAAATGTTCATCACACAAACGCCTGCCCCCGTCAGGTATCAAACCCGAGTCTCGCGGTTGATAGCCAACCGGGCACATATCTAATACCGAGCAATTTTATTCTATTAAATACACGTTTGCATTTTTTTGTTTATCGATCCGGGGATCGAACCTGGAAACACAAAGCACAAGTCCGGCGCCGAGCCACTATGCCACAGAGATGATTTCCTATTCTAAATGTTAACAAGAAATGCTGTTCATACAGCTATTTGTTGGTCAGCACCTGAACCAATAGCAACGACTTCTAGCTCAGATATTCTCAGTCCCGGAAAAGAACATAGACTATAGGATCATAAGATCTTAAAGCTAAACTTCTGCATAATCTATGATGGTCCGGGTCCTTTGTGTAGAATAGACTATCTGTCGTTCTGCCTGGCAGCTCGTAAGAAGCAAGCAAAGGTCAAATGGGTTAAAGCCAGCGTTACCACAGGAGTTACTTGCCCAGGTAGGAATTCACCGTTATGCCTATCCTTGTTGCCGTAATATACACAGCTAGCCTAACATCCCAACTAAAAAACTGAGATTCATAAAATCAATGTGGTAATAACCTATATGCCAAGGAAGTTGTGTACTTGTTGTGTCTTTTGCCATAAAAATACACAGAAAGATCCATTTGGAACAGTTTGTTTATCCGTATTTGTTATAGTTTACGTCGAACTACTTTGTAAAACATAAAATACACATCCAAAGGAAATGTAAACATTTTATTCAAAAAAATGCACAATCAAAGGAGTACAAATATAACTTTTTCATTTATATCCACATTCAAAAATACATATTCATGACTGCATAGAATTCACGTCGGTAATAAGCTGTGTATTCACTACATGTTATTTCATCTTTTTAAGTCTGAGCTGCCTCGTGTATACAGTATTGGAACTAATGTTCCTAGCACTGAAAAGTGGAATAAGTACAAAAAAGAACTGACAAAATTATTAACGTTTCCTCGTTCACTAAAATGGTCTTTAAAGATATGGGGATAAGGTACATGTTAAACCACATATTCGTATTTTCGTGAGCTCAATTGGAAGAGGGAGGTCAAACACTTAAGAGATACAAGATTGTAGATGAGTTGAGTCAAATGAAGCAAGGTTTGAATCACTCTTATCTTGAAACTGTGGAAGCGCCTTTGAGATTTATTCATATGTTTCATAAAAGATGTAAGTTATATTATTTAAGTACTCGTTTTATGTATGTGATAAGATAACAGGTACTTTTCTGATTGTAGGAGGTGGTCTAGATACACAATAGATGTTGTAGGTGCATCCGCTGAAGTTTTAGGCCAATTGTGCAAGTCTACCGGCTATTTTATATTTAACCCTCTGAACCGGAATATGACAATATCATTATGTTGCAAGGAATAGGTAAGACCATAGATCACTACCCGGGTACGTTACTGTACAGCATTCTACAAATAGGGTTTTGACGTGACAACCTCGTATAATTAGATGGAGCCGGCTGCACGCACCAAAAACATGACTCATGTGACGTTACCTAGCTCTGAGGCGTTCTATTAACGCTTGAAGTGCAAGCGAGAGCGTGGACCGTGCGACAAACAAAAAAATTGGCCTCCGTTTTTATGACGCGGTCACGTTCAGCTATCGTCAGTAAGCAGACTTTACAGACAACCGCTTTTTTTACTAATGATATGCCTATCGCCTTTGCTCTCGCCTGTTATGAATGTTTGCAGGAAAGCAGAAGGTTTATTGTACACAAAAAATTGGACCAACACGAGGGTTACCGAACATTTTATGTTGTATTCAATAAGAAAGCGAAGTAGCGGCTCATGTTTTGGTCCGGAGGGTAAGGTATACGATAGACTTTCACATTAATTTTAAAGACTCGGCCAGAAGACAGTGCACCTGTAACATTTATGATGTATATAGCCTACAGTTATCTCTTACCATTAGGAGAGCCATCTGCTTACTCGCTGACTTAAGTAAAACCATTTTCTTAGTCCTAAACTAGTAGTATTCAAAATCTGAGTTTTACATTCGCAACATATATCTTATCAAAGTTAACCACCCTTTGAATTCTTTTATTCGTTAAATAAAAGTCCTTTTTAAGGCGATACTTTACATAAATACGCTAGACCCCCTCACTAACGAGCTAGTCATGAATATTCTTGAATATTCATCGGGATATGAATCACAATAATGCCTTAACATTTTAGAAGCTATGTCCAAAGGTAATGCCGCCTTGAAAAGGTCTACGGATGTTATACCTGAAATTATTTCTTTGTCGTCCAGAATTATAAGTGATTATAATTCTGAATTCTCTCCCGTTGGTATTGTGTTCCAGTTTGAAGAGTAATTACAGTTAAAGAAGCATCTAGTAAATCACCTTCCAAAATCTACCTACTTCACGTCCCACATATATATTTAGTGTGTTATGTATTTGACGCTTGTGTGTGTGTGTGTGTGTGTGTATTAAGAATTAAAAAGCTATAAAATCCGACGACCACTGTTGGCTGGTGGAAGAGAAATCACGTAACAAAAAAAACCCCTCCGTTTTTGAGTGTAATGTTAATACTGGTGTGGAAGTATAAATCGTTGGAACAAGTTGTGTTATATAAACAAAATACCCTATAGTTTCAGAACCGTTTAAATCAATTTTAAGTAAGGTTTCTGTTTCCCTTAATTAATTTTCTCGGTTGTAACCTGTATATTTATAAGATACTCGGAAGCTGATTCAAATTAGTTAACTTGTAGACAATTTGTAGATTCGTAGCATTGTTCGTTTCGACTCGACGCCTGTAAAGTTGCGAACAATATCAAACAGATTATAATAATAATCTGCAAACTTTGGAAACGTTCGCTTAATTTAACCAAATTTGTATTATTTTGTCCTAACTTTTTGACTTAAGTGGTCATGCTGTTTCGTTTATGTGAGAACAAAGATAATCTGCGCTTAAAATAAAATGTGAAAGAGTGAATTCTTTACATTAAAGATGTTTAAAATAAAATGGGCAGCAGAACGCTGTCTTAAAATTTTCGTCTGTCTGTCTATCTGTATTTCGACTTTATGATCAAATTGAATTTACTAACCCGATCGTAACAAAATTAGCTAATTCGTACTCTATGTTCCGAGGAAGGTTATAAACTACACTTTTAACTTGTTTACTGAAGGGGTTCCTGTGGGAGATAGGTAAAAGTCAAAACGTAAGTCTAACTCATTAATGTGTCGTCTGATTTTACTCTATCTTTTTTGTTCTATACTTGTAGGCAGATATTTTACATTTTTCCAAGTGACAAGGTTACTAGTTAAGAAATTATAGACATTATAACACATTATAGTGACCAAATACCTAAATTTAGATAAATCCAAAATGTAGAGATATTCTTGAATACACAGGTTATTTTAAAAACTGTTTTAAGTAGATTCCAACAATACTATCAACTCAAAAAATTGTCTGTCCATTACGATGGATGTCCATGATCATTTAAATTGGGTACGCGTTTACTGCAGATGTGCATGAACAAAGTCACAAATACCGCTAACATCTTAAAAAGTTATATTTTTGTGTAGATCTCCTAAAAATTATAAAAGAGTTGGTTATTTGCAGTTCTACAGCGCTTAGATTATTATTTATTATTAATGACGAGGTAAAGAAATGAAAGTTTATGTTTTTCAGACGTTTAAAATGTATGTATGTACTTAGATCCAGTAATATTGAAATGGGAGTCAGCTTTTTTCAGTTTTTGTGAACTTAAACTACTACTTGTGTTCGTACATGACGTGGTGGCATCTCTTTGCTGTTTTACTGCACTTAAACTACTACTTGTGTACTTATATAATGTGGTAATGAAGTTGGTATCAGCTAGTTGCAGTTTTTGTGAACTTAAACTTTAACTTGTGTTCGTACATGATGTGGTAATTAAATTAAGATTATCTATTTGCAGTTAAACTGCACTTAAATTACTACTTGTGTATAAGTATATGATGTGTTAACAAAATCGGAGTCAGCTTTTTGCAGTTTTACGGCTCTCGTATTTTATTGAAACTTAATTATGCCAAGTCACCTATGTTATTTAACAAGTACCATGGTATTTAGTAGCCACTCTCATCGGTTGAATTTTACCAAACGATATTTCCTGGATGAAGTAATTTAGTTATTACCAGATAATTATTCCACTGGTTCAGTCAGTCGTAATTAGATGGTACAGCACTACAGCACTTCACTAGGATAAGTAACTACTTATTCTCACCGCCATATCTTCAGTACTTATCATTTTTATTATCCGTGCTTAAGGGTTAGCCAATTAATTTGCATACACTTATGGACTCAACGAAAAGACAGAGACCAACAGCACTTGTAGTTTCTGAAGGCGATGGGTATCGTTTCCTATTCAAAAGCACCGTCTGCTAGTTCGCTGTCTTACAAGCATTATCCACATGATTCACGTCCCAATCACGCCTTCCACAAAGGTGACCATGGTGGAAACTTTGTTTTGCATCCACGTGGAACGTAGATTTGATGCAAATTTTGATTTGTTTCAAAGTTTCCACCACAGCCACCTTTTTAGAAGGCGTGATTAAAGCCATCTAGACGAGGCTTGGTTATGGAATAAAAATGTCAATCAAATTATTCATATATCCAAATGTATCAATATCTATAAAAATCAATAAATTAAAAAACATACCTTTTATTCAACTAAATTTTAATTGAATGAATCATCATTCAATTAAAATTTAGTTGAATAAAAGGTATGTTTCCAATTGTAATCATACAATTGGAAAGATCTCAAAGTGTAAAGTAAAACTCAAAATTATCTAAATCGAGGAAGGTACGAGTCAGTTTCGAGAAATTTCAAAACTCAGATTAAAACAACATCTAAATCTTTTGATAATTACAATTACAAATCTCTAAACTTCTAATTTCAATTACCCGGTAACCATTTGCTATAATCACCCTCGCTGAAATTTTCCCTTTATTATTGGAATCTCAGAATTAGTTTCAAAGATACCTTGTAGTATTTTCATGCATTTGAAGCCTCTCCTTAGAGAACGTAATTAATTGTATATCGAGGAAACAAGGGAATCAGAGAAACCCATTAGGAAACGTCAGAGTCTAAGACGAAAACCTTATACGAACGTAAATCGAATTGCTGGGGTTTTACTTACAATCACACACTGTTTTATCTTTAATTATGCCTATAATAATTAATTAAAAAAAGTAAGTAAGTAAGTATCTTCATGCCCATATCCCCGAAGAGGTGGGCATAGGCACAATTAGGGCACACACGACTAGCCGAAGACACTAAGTCCCATAATGTGATAGGTGACAAGTCTATCGCCAACAGTGCACATTTCTAATCCCGAGCAACATTTTTTTTATTAGAAAATTGGAAAAACCCAATTTTCTGTTTTGCAGTCAAGTCCAACAACTGAACCGCTTGACCACAGAGGAGATAATATTATAAAGAAGAAAGGTTTGATTTTTTGCTTGTTTAAAATGAATAGGTTCTGGAACAAGCACACGAATTTCCTGATGGTAATTAATTCACGCTGCCTTCAGACACCAAAGGTGGTAATGGTGCGTTGCCAACCTGAGGTCGGGATTTTTGGGCCTCGAGCAAAGTAAGTTTACCGGCTACCTTACTCTCCAAACCGGAATACGTCAACGGCAAGCGTTGAAGTTATGGCGGCAGGAATAGTTAAGTCGGTGGTATCGATCCTGGTGAGTCGCTGTGAAACTCTACCATCTAGTCAAATGTCACGGTGTTAGTGACGGTAAGCCTATCTTCGCTTTTTCGAGCTGCCTGTCAGGAAGGCTAATGGTTTATTCTGCAAAGGAGCCCGGACCAACACTGGGAAACACTTTAGCATTACTTGTAAGCAATAAGTACATAATAAGTGTATAAGCAAGTTAAAGGCACACTTTTGAGTTTTGTGTTTGCATGAAGTCAAATAATTAACACCACATAAATCGCCCGTATACATTATGCGAATAACAGAGTAAGTAATATTTGAATAGAGCCCTTACCATGAGTTGGTACAGATAACGTTCGGTAATTGACGTTTTGAAATCTGTAGCGCTTTTCTTCTAAAACCCTTATTCTCTTAGTTACCGGTAAAGACGCTGTTCAAAGTTTTCATAAAAATAATTTACAGACAACATTTTAACGTATAGTAAACTTGACAAGCCGTAAACTCATGGTAAGGACTCAGATGTTTCGAAATACTTCTACATTTTTTTAAGGATATAATTACGAATCAATATAAAAAATAAATTTTTTTTAGATTTTTTTTGTCTTGTTTCTATCTGTCAGTCTGTCTTTCTCTTTGTTTGTATGTTTTTTATGGCCGCAATTTACACAGCTTTTTTAATTTTTTAACCCGCGAGTTTTGTTAAGAAGTTACAGACATAAAACTCCCATTACAAATATTCCAACTAACTCTCATAACTCAAAACCCGGAAGTGCATTAATATTTTAACGTATAGATCATCTTAAGTTGGTTTTGGGCTTTTTATTGGTTTTTAAACGGAACAAAGTTCATCGGTTCAGCTAGTACTAAATAAGATTTTTAAATATACTTCTAGTAGAAGAAGTGCTAAGCTATATGCAAAGTAAGCTACGTAAACATTGAAATTAATTTTCAAGAAATTTCTAAATACTCTTATGAAAGTCGGCAACCAGTTTCCCGAGCACTTTTAATTTTCTTGCAGCTCCGGATAAACCCGGCTTCTGCGTCTTAGGAGTAAGTCTTAAAATCATTTCAGAGTAAGAGGCAGTAGCGATTTATTTTAATTGAATCGAGATGTAGCTTTGAGCTATATGACAGGCTTATTGTGAAATACTATTCTGTCAAGAAAGAACCGGGTAATCATAACTACCCTTAATAAAACTTACACGCCAATAAAACTTACACGCCCGTTCATCTGGTATGTAACTTAATTTTTAAGTGAAAACTTCTTTAGCGGCGTTGCGCACTTTTTTTTGGAATGGGTAAAAACTTTTAAAGTCGTGTCAGGACACGTGACCTGAAATTTCGTAAGACGAAAATTCGTAAGATGGCGCAGGACGCTTGCGCGAATGTTTGTGCTGTCGTGTATGTGTACGAAAGCGCAATAAGTGAATATTGTATTCTACCACATACTTAATACTACTAGTACTTTCAAACTGATAATTAAAGCAATTAACATTCAAGATTTCACTTCTGCCGGCACTCCCGGAGTGCAACCCGTCAATTTTACACATTTAGAGTTACACACTAGATTAACGGGCGCGTAAGTTTTATTAGTAAGGGTGATAAACTCTCAGTTATTTATCGAAAATTATTTTATATCAGTTTCAAAGTATTACATTATCATTCGAAAATGATACACTTACGAGTTACGATACGCCAACTAATATAATAAAATATTTTTAAACGCTGTTTTCGGAGTTGAGTTCAATTCTGGCAGGGAATTCTCTTTCTTGTCTTCTATTGATTGAAAACGGGTGCCGCGAAGTGGTAGTTCGAGTTTAGGAAAAAGAAAGAAGTCAGCAGACTGCGCTACTATCAAAGCATCAAATATTATGTAGTAGGTGTTAATGTCAAGCGATATGAAGTTCGCTGGGTTGGCTAGCCTTACATATTAAAATTGTCGTGTCACAATGTTAGTTACCGTACTCCTCCGAAACGGCTTTATCGATTTTCACCAAATTTTATTTGTAAATTCAGTAGGTCTGAGAATATACTACTATTCATTCTTTATACCCCTGAGTTATAACTTATAACACTTCAACTTTTTTACTAAAATCACACAAAAAATAGGTAGGTAGCGTAACATCATATTCTAGAAAACTCACGTTCTCTATATTGAGTTACAACTTGAATTATCTTTCAAAATGTGTCCAGCAATATTCATAAAAAAGATGGAAACACTGTTTTGCCATTATTTTGGCAACCTTGTTAAAAAGTTATTTATGGAGCTGTTCATAAAAAGCTGACACAATAAATATTTAAAAATCTAAACTAGGCTTTACTAGAAAATCGGAAATTGCTTATATGGTATAATATTAATACGTGAAACAAAAACTTTGGACCCGTTTTCACGTAAATTGCAGAGACGGAGGAGTATGAAATTTAGCACACTTTTAGTTTACGTGTAGGAGAAGCGCATAAAGCTAATGATTTTAAACAATAATGCTTACTAAGTGCATTCAATCAAATTATAAAACATTGCACATACTACCATGCATTTGACACACATAAACAAAAATTTTGTTAACGATGCAAGATCACAGATGGCATACAAACTATAAGCACAAAGTTTAGAAATAAAGTAGTTACTCGTGATAAATAAAGATGGCGTTAAAGATAATTAATAACGAGTCGAATTTCGACCAATGTGCGACCATTAGTCTATTTAGATTTAGTTAACCTGTTTTTAGAAAATGAAGTAAAATCTGTTTTAGTCTATTTCGGTATTGGAGTAAAAAGCGTCTATGGCTATGGTGTACATACTGGGCTGATAAAGTATTATCTACTCAGATCACCTTCAATCTCTGATCTCCTGATCTCCAAACAGATCTCCTTAAACTAAGAACCATCTCGATCACGTCAGATTTCAAATTAAAAACTGCATCGAAACCCTTCTTTCCACTGATAGAATACAATACCACAGAAAGACACGACACACGTACACACACAAACAGAGACACATAAACTTTATAACACCCCTTGTTTCGCGTCGGAGGCTAGAAATAGACACACTTAATTAAGAATCTTTTAAAGTCAACAAAGAGAGATCTTCATTCGTGAATAACTACACTTGTTTGGTTTATAAAGTAAGGTTTGAATGTTATGTTACACAAAGTGAACAAATTCTCTTGCTGTATGAGTTTTCAAAACTTTTAAATACTAAATACTACTGTGTAGAGAAACTTTCATTCTCTCATTTGCTGTTACTAGATGGACTTTATGGCTGTTTCTTTTTTAAACGACTCCGAAAAACTAAAGGCTAACAATTTCACTGTACATTTTTTTTATGTTTAGCGAATACGTGGCTAACAACGGATATATTATAATGGTTCTTTATTCAAAGTCGTGGTCATGTTTCAAGTTTTAAGGTGATCTCACATTCTTTTTATCAAAATCAGACTGGTGCGACTCCTTTTCTTGAAGTCGGTTACAAAATTCGCGGTATAAGAACCAGATGAACGTATCTACATTTTGTAAATTTTACTGGAGAGCAAAAATACTGCGGGAATTCGTCACTTCAAACTATACTATCTCATTAACAGAGATAGTAAACAGTTAGTGATAAAAAAAATATTGATATGTTGTTCTACTATTTGAGCATTAAACAATAAAAAAAATTTTTGTACGTAATGCTTACAAAGATACTATAATTATTTTTTTGAAGATACGCTACTATACTTACTTACACCTCTATATACTTACTATCTATACTTATCTATATACTTATCTATACTTTCTTATACCTCTAAATATAGATGCTATTAGAAGATGCAAGCTTCTTAACATGTTTCCAAGGAGCTTTAAACTAGGTATTTTAATGACGAAGATCAATAAACTTCTGATAATTTTTATTCATCATCATCAGCCGGAAGACGTCCACTTCTGGACATAAGCCTCTCTCAAAGAGCGCCACAAGTCACCATCACCAACCGCTTGTAACCAGCGACTCCCCGCGACTTTGACCAGGTCATCAGTCCACCGGGTGGGAGGTCGTCCAACACTACGTCCTCCGGTGCGGGGCCGCCACTCGAGAACCATTCTTCCCCAGCGGTTATCGGTTCTGCGAGCAATGTGGCCTGCCCATTGCCACTTTAGCTTGCTCTCTCTCTGATTGCGGAGATTTATTTTCAATGTCTATCGTGAAGACATTCGTACATTTAGTTACATTCGTAGTTAGCTTTATATAAAAATCTTAACAAAATTAAAAAACTAACATTAGAAAACGACTATTAAATAGCCATAGTACTATTTGCAATGTCTCTTATATTATATTAGTTTGAGAATGATATAATTATATAGTTTTTTATGTGACAGGTTAGCTAAGAAATATACGGCTCTCCTGATGAAAAGAGACAACCCTGGCCTATTGACACTCCATATGGTAGTGGTGCGTCACTGTCCAGTGACTAGCATACTAGGCATATTGTGCAAATCTATCGGCTTCCCCACCCTTCAGACCAGAACATGTCACTGTCATTACGGCAGCAAGACTAAATAAAGCTTTGGATTCCAACTCGGGTAAGTTGCTGTAAAGCATCCTACCACCTGTGTTCTTCTTTTACATACTGACTGGAAGAAAGCCAGATGGTATATAAGTAGAATAGATACATATGACTCGGATCAAAACAGAAAAAAAGAACGGGGAAGTGGTAACAATCTATATCTTTCAGAAAGCAAAAAAAATTAACTCTGCACACAAAATATTTATTTAAACAATGATTGCTATGTACTTGTACACAGGATACAGAATCCAAAGTAAAGTTTACTAAAATATTAGTCAGTTTGTCTATTAGACTGTTAGTCTGTTAGTTGAAATTAAAAAACGGATTTTATATTTTTGTAGTACTACTAGCACTAGCTACTAGACAAATTTTCTGTAGAAGCTTAAATATTTGAGATAACTTTTATTCCTAAAAATCTTTCCTGTCCACCACGAAGCACGAAAAGACACTTCAATATCTACGAAGTCTAGGAAAATAATTAGTATTCAATAAAATTAAAATCCTTTCAGTTCGGTGTCCTAAATAATTGTTCTTACTAAAATTAATATGTAAGTTCACAGATTCGTTCGAGTGACAGGCGCAATCTGTTTTCAAATAATTACTTCTGAAAGCTGAGACGGAGGAAATTAATTTCTTTGTTAACCTAACAACGCAGATGTAAGGTGTTTATTTTCTGCCTCGTATAATTGCGAAATATACCTGCGTGTGTCTTTGTTAATTGGTAATTACTCGAGCGTTTACGTAACTGTTTCACGCATACGATTTAATTGGGTTTTTATTTGAAATTGTTAATTAAAATTTTCAAAAAACTCGATTTTTCTGATTTCTCTTTATGATATTTCTCTATTTTAATAGACTCTATATCTATTGGTCTGACGTCGGACCTGACTTTTTGAGGTCTTGGGTTTGATCTCCGAGTCGGGCAACAAAAAATTAGAAACTGTTCATTTTCAATTTTCTTATAAAAATAAGCGTTGTCCGGGATTGGATGTGTGCCTGATTGACGGTAGGCTTGCCATCTATCACATTGTAGGAATTACCGTCTTCGGCTAGTCGTGGGTGCCCTGTTTGTACCTCTGCCTACCTCTTTAGGGATATATGCGTGAAGATACTTACTTACTTTCTATATTTTATTTTAGTGATAGCTTAGTAGAATGAAAACTGAAAATTACACTGAAAATTATATATAAAATTACTGGATTCTGATAAATAGGACGAGATAAGATGTTTATGATTAATTTATTGTTTTTGAAAGTGACCCCATATAAGTGATACCCCAGCGACTTTCACATTTTTCCATTCGTTGAAATCATTGTGTACAGCAGTTGAACCAGTCATTAGAAGGGACCTCTTCAACGGCTTCTTGGAATGCATTCACTGCCGCTTTAGGGTTTGAGAAGTGTAAACCTCTAAGTTTATTTGTTATTCTTGGCAGTTAAAAGTAGTCATAAATTGCGAAGTCCGGACTGTACGGTGGATGCGTCGTCAGTTCCACAGTTGAATCATTTAAATACGCATTCGTTCTCTTAGCGGAATATGCAGACCTGTTGTCATGGTGAAGCATGGCATGACAGCCAGGAAGCTTTTCTAAGACTCATAGGAAACAATGATTTTCATGTCAATTTGCTGTTACTGTCTTTCGATTTTCAAGCGATACTGTTACATAATGTCCAGTTTTCCCAATAAAAGACGTAACCATTTTTTTGCCACTGCTCCAACTATTCTTAACTTTTGTTAGCAAATCTTCAAAATGAAAGACCCATTCTGGTGACTAACCTTTTCTTTCAGTTTTATAACACACGCAGATTTCGTTACCTACCGCAATATTATAGACAGCCAAAGACATTCCTCCATTAAACTTTTCTGAATTTTTTCTGCACCAATCTACGAGTGTTCGTTTTTCGTCTTTCGTCGAATCTTGCGATATCTATAGAGTGCAAAGCTTCTAAACCGTCAGTTGCTCATGCAAAATGTTTTATACTTAACACATTTTCATGCTTAACTAAGTTTTTTTTGTCAGTCATGATTAGTTGACGCACGATATCGACATTAGATTCAGTAACCGCATTCGTCTGCAACTTACACGTTTAAAGTCATAAAGATTACCTCAATCACGTCTAAACTCTCCAAACCACGAATACACAGAGCTACGAGATGGTGTTTCATCATCAAATGCCAGTTCAAGTCTATGGCAAATATCTTTTCGACTTAAGTCGTTGCGAAAATCGTAAAAAGTCATTGAGCGAAAATTTTTACGATTGAATTTCATTATACTCGTAATAACGATACATAATTATCTCAACTCCGCCAATTTAAAGAACAAATGACTGTCTCGAAAATTAAAAACACGTTCCGAGAGAGTTCCATTTTCGAATTCTGGTGCTGTTTTCTTATTTTATTTATTGTAAGTGGCCAGTTTCATAAACTTTTAGTATGCCTACAGTACCACAGGTAACTTAAAGTAATCTTTATTAAGCTCTGGAAACAAACCTCAATTTCAATATTGTGTTGTAATCAAAAAATAAGTTTAAAAGATTCGATTTTCTTGGGATTCCATTATCAGATGCAGGCTTAGTGGCGAAATCCCCTCAAAAGTACGCTTTCATATAAAAAAAGTATTTTTGTGATCGGTTCCGAAATTATGTTTTTCGAATAATGATGTCGTATAAGTACACAAAAAGTAAATATTTTCTTTAACATTCCTAAGATTCCATCATCAGATCCAGACTTAATGGAAATGGCCCCAATTTA
Organism: Calephelis nemesis; assembly: GCA_002245505.1. Classification (NCBI taxonomy): domain Eukaryota; kingdom Metazoa; phylum Arthropoda; class Insecta; order Lepidoptera; family Riodinidae; genus Calephelis; species Calephelis nemesis. Next base: position 40,020 of record NJDD01003011.1, read on the forward strand.
AAATTACGTTTTTTCAAATAAAGTATTTTGACGCTTATATCCCCAAAGAGGTAGGCGGAAGCACAAACAGAGCACCCATGACTAGCCAAAGAAACTAAATCCACGTTGTGTTAAAGATAGCAAGCCTATCGCCAACCGGACACGTAATGTCCAATTCCACTTAATATTATTTTATGAAGAAATCGAAGATACACCTTTTCTTTTTTCTTTTTATCCCATCCGGTGATTTAACCCGGGACCTCAAGAAGTCAACTCCGACGCCAGACCGCTAGACCACAGAGGCCATACTTTCGCATAAAAAAATAATTTCACAGTTTACCGTCTAATATGAGGTTTTCAAATATACAACCTCCTTCTCTTTCAGTTTGTTAAAAATAAAGCATTTTAAGCATAACATCCGAAGGTCTCACAAAGGCACATATATTTTCTAAGCAATGGCTCTTTCTACATTAAGCCACCTTCAAATACTTTAAGCGGTGGGCCGTCTAAAATCATAATGTAGTTATTATTTCAGCTGAGCTCGTAGCAAAGGCTCTGGTGTCGACAAGGCAGCCATTTTCCCAAAATTATCGCTACTCGGCCTTGCCACGACAGAATCGAGGACGTACCCGTGGAGTGCACGACGCATTAGCGGGAAAAATATTGTCTGGGAAAAGGAATGATCATATTCGGCCAGTAATATTATAGCAGTCACTATTATACTACATTTTATTAATATTTCGTAATATATCTAAGTAGTTATAATACTAGGTGGTAGAGTTTTGCAGCGACTCGCCCGGATTGGTACCACCGCCTTACCTATTCCTGCCGCAATAACGTCATGACGTGTTCCGGTTCGGAGGGTAAGGTAGCCGGTAAACTTACTTTTGCTCGAGGCCTAACATCCCGACCTCTGGTTGGCAACGCACCATTACCACCTTTGGTGTCTCTAGGCGGCGTGAATTTTTTAGCAACAGGAAATCCGTCTGCTTGTTTGCTATAACATAAAAAAAAATAATGTGAGACTAAAACTACAAAAATCGACTACTTCCATTAGCACTACAAAGGCAAGAGGGGCTCAAAAAATGTACATTACTTAATATAAACTGAAAAATACTGGTCCGGTTTCGATAAAGTTTTTTTGGGACTTTGTACCTTGGAAATACAGGCAGGTAAACTAAAACATAAATAGACATGGCTTAACGGCTAAGTAATCATCAAAACAAAAATAATTTGAGCAGTAAAAATACAAAGAAACCGACTATAATTTAAATAGTTTTTTCAAAAGATAGCTTACAATTCCGAGACAATCAAATAGAGTATGTGAATTCTTTATATACCTTGATGACTTCAACATATGAATTTTATGTAGACCACCTCGTAATCATAACTTACCTTCCAAAAAAAAACAACTATTAAAATTTGTTCGTTATTTGCCGAGTAACAAACATTCAAAAAATTATAAAGTCAAAATGTTTATCTCCTTTTTGGAGTAGGTTAAAAAAAACAAAAATACACAGACGTAATGAACAGACAGAAAACTTTTGGTAAACAATAAAAACCTACCACCTTTCTACAAAATATTTTAAACACTCGTTGAACACATGTTTATTAAAAAATGTCTAAACTTGTATTCTCAACCATTTATATGCTGCCAAGTCATACACGTGTAACATGTTATTGGTTGGATATCAATTTAAGACACAAACATCATTTTTTTTAATGCGGTAAGGAGGTAAAAGTTTTCCGTAAATATTATACATGCCTTTTTTGCAAATTACAGGCAAAACAGAATATCGAAGTCGCTATTATCTTCAATCACTTAGCTACTTTAGAAGTTTGTAAATATAATAATAATAATAATAAAACCTCCTTGGCTGTAGCCGTGACAAGACGTGTTTTTAATTGTCAAAATTTTTTAACTATATTTATTTACATTTTTATCGTTAAAAATAGTGTAAAATTAAAGAAAATATATACAACCTATATATTAAATAAGCACAATTATAAATATATAACAATGCAAATGAAAAGAATCGAAAAAACTAAATTTTGGAACAAAGAAAAATATGACAGTTCACCTAACTAATAT
>NJDD01003011.1:42342-54400 GCA_002245505.1 Calephelis nemesis
GTTTTTGATAACCTGTTTTTTATGTTTATATTTTTAATATTTTTTTTTGTATTAAATGTATAAACGTAGAAAATAAGAGGCATTAAGAATAAATGGTAATAATAATAAATATTTCTGGACAAGTCACACAAATTGAATCTAACCCTAAAGTAAGCTAATTATATGCTTGTGCTATGAGTGTTAGTCAACGATACTATTACACAGAAATACTTAAATAGATACCAGAATAAATTTAATAAACACCCAGACCCAGAAATGCAGACATCTAAATGTTCATCACACAAATGTCTGCCCCCGTCGGGAATCGAACCCTAACCTCGCGGTTGATCGGTGTAGTTAGGCGTGTACGCTAGCCACTCGACCAACGAGGCGGAAAATATGTTCGAATATTATAAAGTGATTATGGAATTGATCGAAAAAAATTAAATTATTTTGCGAAAGTATTACAGTCATTTTAAATCGGATTAAAAAAAGTTTCCTACATGCTTACATGACAAGAGTGAGTGAATGTTGTTTGAGTGTCATATAACATCGTACATCCGTCACGATTTACATCATCATCTAACTAGCACTGAAACAAAAAAAGCCGTTTTGAAATCAGTGCATCCAATTTAAAGTTATGATATCACAAACAGACAGACAAACGGACAGACAGATAAATACACACAGATGCTCACACGCACACCAACACACACAAACGTTACTTTTAAAACACCCCCTTTTTCCATAGGGAAGTTGTCGAGATAAGTCGTAAAAAGATAGAAGAAATCGATTTATATACAACAATGCCTTTGATTTACTTATAAACCTAACAATTAATTCGGCAATAGTAAAACACAGTACAAAAAGCAAGCTTATCTCTAAGAAAAGATTTATTACAGCTAACAATTTAAAGGAACATAGCAGCCAACTCTTAAGGCTTTATGTAGAGCTTTGACAGAATTGTTTCTTATCTATGTGCAAAGATACACTTGCTTACAATTGAAAGAGAGATTTAGTGACTTTAAACTATGTTTATTTTATACATTCCAAATTGTTGTTGTTCTTTTCCACAATACACTTTATTTGACACTTAAAACTGTTTTTAGTGGAACTGGTTGCCTCAAATCTATACTAGTAATATTATAAAGCTGAAAAGTTTGTTTGTTTGAACGCGCTAATCTCAGGAAGTGCTAAACCGATTTTAAAAATTCTTTAAGTGTTAGATAGCCCATTTATCGAGGAAGGCTTATAGTCTGTATTATGTAAATACTGTATTTTGTCATCACGCCAAGGATAATTGGAGCAAAGCACCAATGAAAAATGTTTCTAAATCGGAGCTTTCGTTGTGTGCGCTGCACAATTATTTCAAGTATCGCAAAAGTAATGTACGACAGAATAGTTCCTCTTTAAAAGTTCTAAAAAAGTGCAGGATAGCATATTTCAATCTATCAAGATTAGCTCATTATAACCTTTTTATGCTAACCAAATTTGTTTTAAAGTAATGCATTATTTGCGAAGCCGTTTTATAAACATGGTATTAATCCTTATCCAAAATATTATCCGTTATTCATCACAAGTATTTAATTTAAAACAAAATTGCCCTTCACATTATTCGATTTTAATAAATGTCTTGGGAGATATCGCAGTTTTGAAATAACATTCAATAAAAGAATACTGCCATATCTAAATAGATACATTAGTTGTGTTTGTAGTATTTTAGTGCAATTATTTTATCATGGATAGACGATAACTTAACGTATTACATTTTTGATCACTTAGTTTTCCATTATTTTTATTTTTAGAAAAATAATAATTTATAACATACTTATAATTAAAAAATTGTCGCCTCTGTGGTCGAGCGGTCCGGGTGTTGGACTTGACTGCATGAGGTCTCGGGTTCGAATCCCGGGTCGGCCAACAAAAAGAAAATTGGATTTTTCCAATTTCCTAATTAAAAAAATGTTGGTCGGGATTGGAAACGTGCCCGGTTGGCGATAGGCTTGCCACCTATCACATTATGAGACTTGGTATCTTTGGCTAGTCGTGGGTGCCCTGGTTGTGCCTCTTCCTACCTCTTTGGGGATATGGGCGTGAATATACTTTATAATTAAAAAAATGCTGAGGAGAAGATATCAACTTTTTAGGCAGTCTGCCATTGCAAAACGGCTGCTACTTCTGAGCAGTAATGAGACAGTGGATGAAAAGGAGCTTGATGTTGAGTCGGAACATAATAAAAAAAACTTTATTTTTGCGACTAGCGGAACAAATATACAAAAAAAAAATTAAGTAAGTCCAACAGAGAATCAAAATGTTTTGTCAAAACAGTAGTCATATTTTAGATCTCGCTATCTTTGAATACAGTGTTTATACTTTGATAATTATTGTTACGTAATTATTGTAACTAAAATTAATAATAGAGTCACTAGGGATTATTAAGCGGTTCTAAATATGGAAATTACATTACCATTTGATATTATGATGGCTCTAATCAAATATTATGATTGGATAAGTATTACCGTTGGATAAATATTATGGGTGGATAAATATTATAGTTGGATGAATGTTATAGCCGGATAAATTTAACTCGGTGAACGTGTCGGGTACGAATTAGCAGGTGCTAAAGGATTAGCGTGATTCATATCGATGGACGAATCCCTATCTATATTTAATAAATTGCCAATAGATTATTTTTTTATTTCTTATGATTTCTAACTTAAACAGTCGTGTTTCAGACTTTACACAAGATACTCTCGGCTTTATTAGAACGAAGTTCCTTACGACAGGCTTGAAGGAGAAAGGGATTTTGCTGCGCGACCGAACTGAAAAAAATGTGATAGTAAAACCGTAAGAAAAAGTCCGTGGAATAAAACCGTTAAATGAGACGTGCGCAGGCGCGACAGTCGTATACACAAGCGAGTAGTGTATAATACCTTTCTCTTTCTCCCTCTTTCTTTTCTTTTTTTGACCGCCTCGTTGGTCGATTTGCTAGCGTACACGCCTAACTATATCGACCAACCGCGAGGCTTGGGTTCGATTCCCGACGGGGGCAGGCATTAGTGTGATGAACATTTAGATGTCTGCGATTCCGGGCCTGGGTGTTTATTAAATTTATTCTGGTATCTATTTAAGTATTTCTATGTATTAGCATCGTTGACTAACACCCATAACATAAGCATATAATTTGCTTACTTTGGGGTTAAATTCAATTTGTGTAACTTGTCCAGATATATTTATTTATTATTTATTTTATCCTCTCATCCTTTTTCTCTCTATTACCACTTCACACCGCCAATGCATAGTATATACCCATGAATTGTGTAGATTATATATTAGCGGAAGGAACTTCGTTCCTATCTGGTGTCCCACGACACCACATTTTTTTTATTTTTAAAAATACCTTAAGAAGAGAAGCAGGTAACATGGTTACGTCAATCTTTTTTTGTTTGAAAGAGCGTACTTTTGAGATAGTGACATTGCTATCTAATTATGATCTGACAACCCAGAAGAATCGCAAAAAATCTTCTACTTTTCACCTACATAACGACATTGTATTGTAATTGAATTCAGTTTCTATTAGTTTTACTTCATTTAAATTATGATTGCCGATTTTTCAGACTAGTTACAAAAATTTTTACTCGTAAAAATTTAAAACTACGCAACGGATTTTGATGAAGATTTTTTAATAGATAAAGTAATTGAAGAGGAAGGTCTATATGTATATTTCATAACCGTGCAAACCGGCGCGGGCTGCTGGTATTTCCATAAGGATGATAGTAATCATCCCATATAAATCTGTAAAACCTTTTGTTACTAATAATAATAATATGTTCCTGTTAATACTTAATTGTACCATTTTGTAATAAGTTTAATTGTGCACAATAAAGAGTTCATTCATTCATTCACTATAGTAAAAATGTATATAAATAATTCAAACGTAAAAAAACTGCTAAAACTAACTTAACCTGTAAAAAATGCCTTGTTAACAATGTAAAAAAATGTTAAAATTAGATGATTTCATCATCAGATTGGGTTACCTTCCAAATAGGCCTTTTTAAATACAAAACAGTTTTTGAATTTCTTTTTCATTAAAATGAAGCCCAAAGCCCATCAGCTATAAAACCATGACTTACCTGTACCTACCATATACAAATACTATTGCTTAAGCTGATCGTGGTCACCATCTTTTCTATTTCACCAACTTTGTTATAATATAGCTTAAATATAATTATTAGTGCCCGCTCATTAATTATTTAAACTTTAATAATATTTTTTAATGCGATAATAAACAAGAAATGATTCCAACGTAGAATCCTTAACTGCTGATAAGCGTTCCAGTAAGCCCGCTTTTTTCTGGAATGTCTTCACTGTTAACGTTGTGTTCTTATACCCTTATAAAAATATAGGTATAGTCACGCTCGTCTCCCGAAGGTATAAATAGGCACCCACGACTAGCCGAACATACTCACTCCCACAATAGGTGGTAGATCTATGTCAAACGGGCACTTATCCAATCCCGAACAGCTTTGTTTTTATTACTACAATTGTAAAAACAATTCTTTTTGTTGCCTGATCTGGCCAATTCGAAAATGGGAGTTCAAGATTTTAAGCCCAAAACCGGTTGTTGCATTTATAAAAAAAACATAAAAGTGTAAAACATAAAAGGGAAATAAGAAGGTTAAGGAGGAACTGCAAAAAATACCGACTTCGATGTCAATAAGTAAGTCATCTAAGTACACAAAAAATGGGTATTTCCCTCGTTTCCCCTCTTTTTAGATCCAGACTTACTTCTAATGGGACCACCTCTAAAGTGATACCACTCTTTTAGATAAAATTTAATTAAAATCGGATCAGAAATATGTAACGGCGAGATCGACTAACATACACAAAAATATAGAAGTTGAACCTCCTCCTTTTTTAAATTCAGCTAAAGAAACATTTTACTTACCTAACTGATACCTAGATATACCTAACTGAACCCAATAAGTACACTTAGTCGTATTATTAGTTTAACATATTTATATACATAAAAGCAAAAGCAAAACTACCTACTTAATATTATCCTTAATCTGCTGCGTATAACTTTGCACCCTTGAATGTGTATGTGACGTGTGCGTGCGTATATCTTTACATGTGCATGAAATTAGTTGAACTGAGCCTAGTTTATTTAGCTGCATTCAATGTAAATACTATTAATTAACTTTGCTGCTTTGATTTAGCTTTAATTGCTTTGACGTCTGAGACAGCGAAAAAAAGACAATCAATATTTTAAAAGTAATTAGCAACAAGATATGGGGTGTGCTTATACAAATTAGGTACAACAATCAAATCCCCACTTGATCGAATCTCGTTTTACAAGACTTCTATCTAAGTCGAATTTGAATTTTATCCCGATCGTGAAATGGAATTTCATTGAAATGTACGCGTTTAGGAAAAAGCGTCGGGGATATAAACGCAAACAATTCAGTAAGCCAACAGAATCATGTATTCAATTTGTGCGGAGGATTACTTCTTATTTCGTTATTTAAATCGTAATCGTGTTCGTGACGAATTTGTTATTTATATGCATGTTTCATGTTTTCTTTGTCGTAATTTAAAACTTTAATCTGAGAGGATTACTGGCGCTTTAGACGAGGGTTTTATTTTGTTTTAATTTTTTTTTGTTTATTTTCTTTTGTTTTGAATGAAAGGTTGGCTGCTAGAGTATGTTGAACATTAAAGAAACATCAACATCCATTTTTTTATTAATTTTTATGATAATTGAAGGCAAACAAGCAGACGGATTTCCTGATGGTTACCCCCGACCCGTTGATGTAGCCATCTAAATGTTTATCACACAAATGTATGCCCCCGTTGGGAATCAAACCCGAGCCTCGCGGTTGGTTGGTGGAGTTACCTGTAAACTAGCCCCTCGACCAACTAGTCGAACAAATTACTTTTGGAAAAAAAATCTATTTATTAACATAAAAAAACAAAGACATTCACAAATTCATAATCTTTCCTTTTTGAAAGTCGGTTAAGAATAATTTTTATTACAAAAATATCACTCGTTGCTAGCTAAGACTGTTATTCCACAATGTCTACAATTTTCAGAAAATATTTTCTCCAATTAGTCGTAATACCAAGTAATGTTGGAATGGATCGTGAAAAAAACATGACTGGACATTAAAATAATTAGGTACATGTTACAGCGAAAAAGGTAGCCCAAGCAAAAGAAAGTACAATACTCAAAGAAATAAGTGAGGCTAACAATAAAATATTGTTTTTCATACAAATACCTACATTTTTGTGATTCGAATATAGAATTTTAAATTTGTGAAAAATAATAGTACGTACCTAGCTATTTTTTCAATCTTCTTTTTTAACTTGATTTATTTGTTTCACACAAATATTGGAATACATTTTAGAAAAAGATTATCTCATCCGACTTTTAAACATATTATCAGTATCGTTAACAATCCAAGATGGCCGTTCAAAGAAAATGGCGGATTGACTGTTTCATAAAACCCACCCAATATGGGCACCTCATAAAGTTACCTTATTTTGAAAAAACGATAACTACACCTAAAACAATTAAATTCTATAATGCCATCTCACTTATGTAAAATTCATGGTGAACACATGATGGAAGGACTTGAAGAGTGAAAAAGACACGTACTACATAAGACTACGAATTCGATCCAAATATATATATTTTTTAATTTTTTGTTTCTTTTATTACTTAACTGCTGATGTTTTAAGAATCGATTGTATGCATACATGTATATGCCAAAAGAAATTGCAATGCCATTAGAAAACATTGTCGTCTCATTATACTAGCACCTACTGTAAATTGACTTTTAGCATTTGAAATATGTGCCTATTGAATTTTCAACATATTAGTCCTAATAGTTATAGCGAGTGGTAATGTCAGAAAAGAAACATAGTACAAAAGCTGTAGACGATTAGAAGTTCAAATAGGCACAAAGAATATCTGTCATTTTTAATAAAGAAGAAGAAGAAGGTTCTCGATTTGACAGTCCGTGTTTATGTATATTTATTACGCTATTATTCTAGACATATCCAACCAATTTTGATGGTTCTTTTTGTAAAATATAGATCATGATTACGAAATGGTCCTACATACATTTTAGCAATACTCTTAGTAGTTTTTGAGTCATACCTACTTAAGGCCCTATACCTACTTAGTCAGCCAGAAGAGCCAATCACCGCACTCCCTCGTTCCATGATTACTATGAAATAATTGCGATCTAAAGTAAAAGTCTTAAGCGACAAATCTCTATTTTTGACACTGTAAAAGTAATTTGAAAAAAAATATAAAAACTGAAACAATTATCTTTTAGGTATAGTACTTATCTATGCTTAAGTTAAATTTGATGTCGATATTTTCATAATTGAAGTAGACAGTTGGATTTTGCTTTCAGAAAAGAGTTAACTTTTTGATTTTTTCTATCGAGAAAAGTGAAATGAATCGTGTTTTGGAAACACTTGTCTTATAAAGCATATTAATGTTAATCTTGTATATTTTTGTCACTAAGATCCATAATTGCTTTGTTTGAAAGAAACATTATATTGCTGACGTATTTTAGCATACATGGACCCTTAATCATGCATACATTTTTGTTTATGTTGAAAAAATTTACTTATTTTTAGGTGTAACTCAAATACAGGTAGTATTTGAGTTACACCTAAAGTAGTATGTTGATAAATTGTATGTGGCATAATTTCGAAATCATTTGCTGTCTTTCGAAAAAATAATCATCAATTCGCGACGTGGTACCAAATGAAATAGCTAGTCGGTCTATAAATTTTAAAGAAAGAAAAAAAAATTATAGAAATTTATCCCACGCACAGGGCAAATGCTAAAAAATAAAAAAATAAAAAAACGATAGTTAGTCGGTTTTTGACATTTTACATAATATATGTACGAGTAGGTACTGTAGGCACATCGTATCTGGCGTACAGTACCTAAAATGTACTCAATCGAAATGCACATTTTTGTTTTTTAATGCTACGGTTAAATTTAGGTTCGTGAGTTATTTTTATAACCATTATAAAAACAAGAATCTCACATAGTATTTGTTACTTCAGTATTTTTTTATGATATTGAGAGGGAAACAAGCAGAAGGATTTCCTGATGGTAAGAAATTCAAGCCACCTAGACACCAAAGGTGATAATGGTTCTTGCCAACCTGAGGCCTAGATGTTAAGCCTCGAGTAAAAGTAAGTTTACTGGATACCTTGTTCTCCTAACCGGAACACGTCAATGGCAAACATTGACGTTATGGCGGCAGGAATAAATAATGCGGTGGTACTATTACTAGGTGGTAGAGTTTAGCAGTGACTCGTTCTGATTGGTACCACCGCCTTCCCTATTCCTGCCGGCATATCGTCATAACGTGTCCGGTTCGGAGGGTAAGCCGTTAAACTTACTTTTGCTCGAGGCCTGACATCCCGGCTTCAGGGTAGCAACGCACCATTACCACCTTTGATGTCTCTAGGCGGCGTGAATTACTGCGAAACTAGTCAGAACCTAGTCAGATGTCACGTGACACCGTGACATCTGACTAGGTTTGGTGACGGACTAGTTGCCGGTTAGCTATACGGCCGGACGGACACTATAATTTAAAATTTAACCTTTTTAACAAATAACATGATCTAATTTTCAGAGATTTATAAAATAAAGCAGTTTTTTGTAGCGGAAAATTTATTTCCCGAGAGATAAAAGAAAATGAGTTCATGGTATAAGCACGTCAGCTTTGGCTATTAAACGCAAGCGAATCGCGTCAAAAAGATGGTTTGCGGCTGATATCGACATGAGAGAGGTTGCTAAAGGGGCCAGCTTAAGATGTTATCGGCATTTGAACGATGCAGAGGATAGGAATTATAAAATTTATGTAAAAAAAAGTTTTACATGATACATTATTTTAAAATTACGTTAATACGTAATTTTAAAGTAATTACTAAGTACTAAGTAATAATGTAACTACTAAGTACTAATTAGTAATTTAATTACGTTTGTTTTAAATTTAATTTTAAATTTAAAACTAAAATTTGATTCTACTGATAAATTGAAAATACATTTTAACCTAAAGCTATTTTTTAAAGCCCGACGAAGTCGTAAAAACCGCGAGTTTGGCAACACTAGCCATATATAAAAAAAAATATATGTTCAACTTAAATTTTTGTATGTTGATCAGAAAAAGAATCAGAATCAGAAAAAAATTATTCACGTAAACCATACAAGTGGAAATAGTGCGCATCGATATTTTTATAAACTACCACCGGATCGGAATTGTGGCCACACACTGAGAAGATCCGGTGAAAGAAACTCAGCGAGCTTGTTTTTTTTACAATACTAATAGATACATTATAAAACCTAGATTAAAAATTCAAAATACAATCTAATTTTAACTTAAATAAAAAGAAACGTAGTAGAACAAATCGATCGCTTTCTCAGTCATTTTTAAACCGATTTAATTTTTTTTTATTTGAAAGAGCGCAACTTTTGTAGTGGTCGTAATCTCACCAAATCTGGAAATTGAATCCCAGTGAAAACGAGGAAGATACTGATTTCTTCTACACCTGCTTTATTTATAGAAACTCGAAGTCGGTTTCTTGTATTTTTACTGCGCCAAAATCATAATCTTCTCGATAATTATATCAAAATTATAAAAGACTCTTTTTAAATCTCTAATTTTAAGTAATTTTAACACATCGGATTCCCGTGTAAAAAACATTTTTAATAACGATTTAACACTTGTAAATAGAGAACTTCAGATACAAAATCGTTATTTTCTGCTGCATAATTAAAAAGATAAACGAGAAAACAGCCAAAGATTAAAAAAATACAACAAACTATATTTTTGGAGTAATTTAAGCATCTATACGATTATTCCTTATTAATTATGTGAGACATCTTTAGTAAAGATATTTTTTCTTAGATTTCCATATTATGCAACTTACTCATTAGTGCCTCCAATCTCATATACCCTTTAAATCGAGTGTTGTACAGAATGTCATCCTGTTCACAGATTGATCAATGTTTGTCTTGTCATGCCATGTGCTGAAGAGTTACCTTATACATGCAAACGTGGCCTAAAATCCCGGCATCAATAACATCTATGGTGTCAAACACGGTTGTCTCATATCATCAAAACAACCACTTGCTTATTCTCTATCTTTTAACATAAAGCAAACCAATGTTTAATGTTTGTTCAGACAACTTATTACTGGACTGCAATAGTACATTAGCCGCAAGATAAACACCAAAAGCCAGACAAAAACTGGACTGGAAACTCCTGTTGTTGGAACTTTAATTTATTCTACGATAGCACTTAGTCTACCCCAGCTGTTTTGGAAATTAGGCTGTGATCTAAAATGCCGACTCAATGATAATGGAATAACAGATAAACTACGGAGTGACACATTAACTTGAAATTTTAATCAAACTCATTTTGGACGAGATTTCGCCAGACGAAAATGTAGACAGACCGTTAAAAGTTCTTTGCCTCAATCATAAGTTTGTAAATTAGAATTCTGTTCTTTAATGTTGGTAGGTCTTTGTAAGTTTATTTTTAAAGTTGCCAGCTTTTTTCGTGAAATGGGAATTGCGATAATTTTATAAATTTCAAACTAATGAGAATTTGACAGAAATACAGATAATTGAGTTCGTTGAACTTTTTCTTTTATGATATTGGAAGGCAAACAAGCAGACGGATTTCCTGATGGTAAGAAATTCACGCCGCCTAGAGACACCAAAGGTGGTAATGGTGCGTTGACAACCTGAGGTCGGGATGCTAGGCCTCGAGCAAACGTAAGTTTACCGGCTACCTTACCCTCCAAACCGGAACACGTCATGACGTTATGGCGGCAGGAATAGGTAAGGTGGTGGCATCAATCCGGTTGAGTCGCTGCGAAACTCTACCACCTAGCCAGATATCACGGTGTTAGTGACAATAAGCCTATGCACGCCTTTTACGAGCTGCCTGGCAGGAAGGCAGATGGTTTATTCTGCAAAAAAGCCCGGATTAAAACTGCAAGAAATGACCACCACCTCGCAATTTGATAACAATTTTGTCGAAAGATAGCAGATGATTCTGAGTGGATACCATATCGTATATAGTAACCGTGCTTTTAGGTTTTTCGTATATTGGTTATACTATAACAATTAAAAAAGGCATACAGTCGAAGTGAGAACCTCCTTCTTTTTTGATGACGTTAACCGTAACATATTGGAGAAAACATTTTTATCTCGATCTCGTTAGTTCCTGTTGGAGAAACGGATAATTTGAAAATAGACGCAAATCCACCTACAACCGCTAAGTTAAACATTTATCAAGCCTTATTTTATTAGTTTTAGCTCGCGGCTTTATAGCGGGATAATAATTTTTTTTTTAAAGTAGCTTTTCTTCCTCGACCGATTTTGATAAAACATAATTGATATTTTGGTTTAAAGTCTTATTTTCAAGTTAATTAGTTTCCCCGATGTGGGTGCCAAAATTTATTAATTTAAATCCACAAACACAAAGCAATTTTAAAAAATCGGACTGTCCCCAATCGCGGAACTTAGTGACTGACTTTTTCACTGGTAGTAGATTGATAACAGCAACTCACACGCCCCGATAGGGACCCATTGCCTTACCTATTCCTGCCGCTCTAATATGTCTGTCATGTTCGGAATGATTCGGAAGGTAAAATGACAAGTAGACTTACACAATAGGTTTAACATCCTGGCCACCGGGTGGCGACGCACCCGTTACATCTTTGGTGTCTATAGGTCACTGTTATCATCAGTATAGCCATCATAAAAAAGGTAAAGTAAAAGTAAAGTAAGGTAAGTTGGGGTAAGACCGGAAACGGGTTAAGATCGTATACATCAAAATTTATCCAAACGCGACCGTATTTATTAATGGTGACAACATTGCATACAGCGCCATTTCATTTTGCATCGGCCTTCAGTTTCCACCAGCCGCTCCGACAACAGGAACGTGCGTTATGTTGAATTTCGAGAAGCAAGGCAATTTTCGTGATATTTTCTTTCATCCGATCTTACCCATGCATTTTTAATTCGTTATTT
>NJDD01003011.1:73698-106623 GCA_002245505.1 Calephelis nemesis
AACTCTACCACCTAGTCAGATGTCACGGTTTTAGTAACGGTAAGCCTACGCTCGCCTTTTACGAAGAAGGAACTTCTTTCGCAAGGAAGCCCGGAGCAACACAGGGAAAAAATCCACATCAACCCTCAATATCACGCACCATGTGAAGCGAGCTTAAGACTGGTTTTTAAGTAAGTTTCCCCGTGTTGGTCTTGGCTCCTTTGCAGAATAGAGCATCTGCCTTCCTGCCAGGCAGCTCGTAAAAGGCAAGCATAGGCTTACCGTCACTAACACTACTAGTGACTAGGTGGTAGAGTTTCGCAGCGACTCACTTGGATTAGTACCACTGCCTTACCTATTCCTGCCGCCATATCGTCATGACGTGTTCCGGTTTGGAGTGTAAGGTAGCCGGTAAACTTACTTTTGCTCGACGCCTAACATCCCGGCCTCAGGTTGGCAACGCACCATTACCACCTTTGGTGTCTCTAGGCGGCGTGAATTTCTTACCCTCAGGAAATCCATAAAAAAAACGATCATTCATAAAAGTTACATTTCGAACAATAATCTTTTTGAATAAATATGTCGGCCATAAATTAATATTCCAACAAAACATAATTTGTAAAGGTGATTGAATATCATCATTTAATTAATATACCACCAATTCATGTAATTTGAACATAATGTTCCTGGCTACTAGTTAATTTATAAGATATTTAACTATATATCTTCATGCCAGGTCCCTGACTAGGTAGGCGGAAAGTGTGAAGTGCTAAATGTCACCATTCCTTCAGATTTGCTCAGCTTTCTTCACATTCATTACTTTTTATTCAAACACTTCGGTGCTGTAGACTCTTAAAACCACCTCTTCCCCGTGTTGGGCCGGGCTCATTTGCAGAATAGACCATCTGCCTTCCTTGCCAGGCAGCTCGTAAAAGACGAGCATAGGCTCATCATCACTAACACCGTGACATCTGACTACGTGGTAGACTTTAACAGCGACTCGCCCGGATTAGTATTGCCTTGCCTATTCCTGCTGCCGCAACGTCATGACGTGTTCCGGTTCGGAGGGTAAGGTAGCTGGTAAAGTTACCTTTGCTCGAGGCCTAACATCCCGACCTCAGGTTGGCAACGCACCATTACCACCTTTGGTGTCTCTAGGCGGCGTGAATTTCTTACCATAGGAAGTCCGTCTGCTTGTTTGTCTTCCTATAACATAAAAAAATACTCGCATAAAACCAAAAAGATATGATCATAATGTCGACGTTGGTTATTGAGACTTGCAGAATATATTTTATCAGTATCAGTAATTTAATTACAGTAATTATTGAAACTTGTGAAAACTAGCCGATGGATTTTCTGGTGGTAAGAATATATAAATATTTTGGTATGGTAAAACGTCGCCTGTAGAATTCGAAGTGAGTTATTAATTTTAAGATTTTTAAAATAAGATTCTTTTGTTTAGTTAAACATGCGCATACACATTTTTTAAACTACCACCGGATCGAAATCGTGGCCACACTGAAAAGATCTTGCGAAAATACCAATGAAATTGTCTTTTTTCAAAATTAATCACAACATTGTGAAGTAGAAAAACAGGCACATTATAGTCTAATTTTACAAATCACTTATTGAGCTTGAATAAAAAGGCCACCAATTTACTCAAGACTCCGACATGACTTTCTATGATTACTTGTTATATTACTAATCACTACATAGTATAAAACAAATTTGTCCCTTTGTATGCTTAAATCTTTAAAATTACTCAACGAATTTTGAAGTGGTTCTTTCAATAGATAAAATGATTAGAAAGAAAGGTTTATATATGTATACTAGTTGACCCGGCAGACTTTGTTCTGCTATGAAAAAATTGGGGTGAGTCACCCTTATCACTAAAGGGTATGAAAAAGATTCACCCTCATCACTTAGGGTTATAAAAAATAAATGTTGGCCGATTCTCAGACCTACTCAATAAGCTCACAAAATTTCATGAAAATCAGTCAAGCCGTTTAAGAGGAGTATGGGAACGAACATTGTGACACGAGAATTTTATATATAAGATTTTATTTTCGTGCGAAACAGGGGTAGGCCGCTATAGTTTTAAATAAATTAAGTGAGGCTTTGCTTAATCGGGTAGTTCAATGCAAACTTAAACTTGACTAGTGGCAAGTGCTAACGCCCATACCAAAATCTAAAAAAAAGAACGGGTGATGTGTTTCTCATATCCCAAATATTTTTAGATTTAAAATAAATCTTATAGGTAATACAAAATAACGGCGGTTCTATATCTTCATTTGGATAATCACCTCGGTAATTGTGCCACCGTTTTATTTAATCTGGACATCATTTTGCTGATACTGGCTGATTTATAGCCAGTAATTTACGGTTATGAATTGTTAAACCGCTTATAACCAAATTATATTTATTGTACATACTTTCCATTGTTAGGAAGCTAAAATATCATTTGTCGATTGATTATATAAATTTTTTTGTGATATTGGAAGGCAAACAAGCAGATTTCCTGATGGTAAGAAATTCACGTCGCCTAGAGACACCAAAGGTAGTAATGTTGCGTTGCCAACCTGAGGCGGGAATATTAGGTCTCAAACAAAAGTAACCAGTAACCAACTACCTTAACCTCCAGAACACGTCAATAGCAAGCACTGACGTTATGGCGGCAAGAATAAGTAAGGCGATGGTACTAATTCAGTCAAGTCGCTGCGAAACTCTACCATATAGTGAGATTTCACGGTGTTAGTGACAGTAAGCCTATGCTCACATATTACGAGATGCCTGGCAGGAAGGATGGTCTCTTCTGAAAAGGATCTCGGACCAACACGGGGAACCTTCTTAATATAATATAAAATATCGAAAAAGCTATGAATAATAAACTTATAGGTACTAATTCTTAGATCAATATAATAATAATAAAGCGTGACACGTGGTGGCTGATCACTGCTTTTTTCGAAAAGTTTTTGTTTGTAGCACAAGAAAACAAACAAGCTGTCCTCCTGATGGTAAGAGACGACTGTGACTTATGACCATTAAAGATGGTACAGGTTATAAAATATACTGCCAGATGTTTCACATTGTGCTTTTTCTTTTTCTTTATTTAAGTTATGTGTTAATATGTATATAAGTATTTTGCCATTCGTCAAGTAAAAATTTGCATCAAATTTTATATCAATGATAATTAGTCATCAGTCATAAGTCGTCAGTAAGTCATGTCAGGCTCTTGGGTAATGCGGCGGCCTCATTACACAAGCTCAGGTAATGAGATTTGGCGGCAACGAGGAAATACACGATACGCTAATTTCTTCACAATTATTTCATTTGCGCACTTTAACTGAACAAAATTGTACAAAATGCCACCAAAATTGACTAATTTCACTCAATATCAACACGAAATTTAATAATTATGAAAAAAATGGGACCATCTTTTCTCTCGATGGCGCCAAAACTCTACATTGTACCTATTGATAATTTGATTTGTTTATTTTTTTCAATTTAAGTTGCTACCGCCTGTAAATAATAAAGTTTTTTGTTTGGCGTCTACTCAAAATGATTTAAATGTTACATTAGTTTATGAACTTATAAACTTTGCCAACCTGAGGTCGGGATGTTAGGCCTCGAGCAAAAGTAAGTTTACCGGTTACCTTACACTCCGAACCAGAACACGTCATGACGTTATGGTAGCAGGAATAGGTAAGGCGGTGGTACCAATCCGGGCGAGTCACTGCCAAACTCTACCACCTAGTCGGATCTCACGGTGCTAGTGATGGCAAGCCTATGCTCGCCTTTTACGAGCTGCCTGGCACAGGAAGGCAGATGGTCTATTATACAAAGGAGCCCAGACAAAAACATGTCACATTAGTTCATGAAATTAGTTTTAATGTTAATAAAAAAAATATATCTTAATATATATAAATTTCGTGTCACGATGTTTGTCCGCGATGGATTCCTAAACTACATAACCGATTTTAAATTAAATTGGCACACCGTGAGGCGTGGACGTGGACGTGGACCAGACGTCCTACTTGAGATATAGGACAGCTTACATCTTAATTTATGAAAAAAAAATTACCATCCGAGCGAAACCGGAACAGGCAGCTAGTTTATTTATATAGATTTGTTATGTACCCATTACTATTCAGGTGTTTTGTCGTTTAGGTGTGCTTGTTAGAAATCATTTTTTTTTTTATATTTACCAATTTTTGGGTTTGTTTTTGCACAACTAAACGCTGATTTATTTATTTAAAGATAATCATTTCATTTTACACTGATGTTAAATTCGAAAAAAAATATATTTATATTTGCGTATTAATATTTATTCTTAATATAATGGCAAATCAACAAATAAAATCATCGATCAGCTTCTGAAACAACGCTCCAGTTTTAGTATACAGACTACATCAGATAAATAATGGGTGCAGTGCATTAGAATAGTACATTTCGTATAGCGAAGAGCTGACTGCATCAAAGCACATAAATCTTTAAAAGGAAAACTAGAGAATACAATTTAACAACTCCTAGACGTTTTATGAATTGTTTTGTATTGACATTTATAGCTACTGGAGATTTCACAATAATTGATGGACAATTTTTTTTATAACAAAGATTTATCATTAAACAATTTGTCGTTGGATTGCTCACATTTTAGAGATCTACAAAAAAGTCCGCAATTTCAAAATTCGAAAGTGTGTTTGTTTGTTTGTCTTTACATCATAGGGGAATGACGTTAGGGTATAATTTGGGTATGAGATAACATGGAGGCTCAAGAGTGACATGGACTTCTTGTCATCATCATAGTAAAAAACTTACTTAAAACATCTCAAACAAACTAAATAGTAAAGATTCGTATCATGTAATGTATGGTTTTACCAAGTTTTTCTTATTAAAATAACTGTATTGACCAGAAACTAAAAAAGTCAAGCACCACTTTATGTAGATCGCAATCTGACGAGTAGTACCTACTGATTTTTTAATTTCAGTCGATAATGTATGTTACACATATTACAAAATCATAAAGAGCTTTATTTTCGAAACATTCTAGAAAATACTAAATTTTTTTGGTATCCCGTGGCCGAATTACACATAAATTCAAGATGAACATCTCTCCGTCCGCATGTCAAAGCCACCTTATTTCTACCTTTACCTTTATCTGGACCACTTCGTTCAACTTAACTAAAAGGAAGCACTCCCAATACATAGAGATGATACTATGATTTTCATCCTACCTATAAAAGCGGGATATTTGTAGATCATTTTTTAAAAATTAAACTGAGATTTCTTAAAACATTGTTGTCAGGCAATCGCTTGTAACATAGACACATGAGTTTAGAAATTCGATAATGCAAAATCTAAAAAAAATAAAATAAAAATTACTACGTTAATAAAAACCGAATTCAAAACTAAAACTAAAAAGAAAGTAAGTATCTTAAAGCCCATATCCCCGAAGAGGTAGACAGAGCTAGTCATGGGTGCCCATGACTAGCCGAAGAGACTGGATCCCACAATGTGATAGGTGGCAAGCCTATCGCCAACCGGGTACATATCCAATCCCGAGCAACGTTTTTTCATTAGAAATTTGGAAAAACTTAATTTTTTTTAGTTACATGACCCAGGTATCGAACTCGTACTTCGTGCAGTCAAGTTTGACAACTAAACCGCTAGACCACAGAGTACTCAGTGATGATGTAGCAATCTAAAGGTGAAAGAATAATTTTTAAAATCGGTCCAGTAGTTTTGGAGCCTATTCATTTCAAACAAACAAGTAAAATTCTCTTTTAGTATTAGTACCTATAGACATCATACATCGGAAATTTACTCTGTGAGTGTTCAAAAAAACTACGTAACACTTCAAGAAAAGGTACGTTTCTCAAAATGAATACGGTATTTTAGTTTTTCTATTTCAATTAAATTTTCCTGATAAATGACTCTTGTATGTATAGTTAGGAAATTCAATAGCTCGCTTGCTGGCCTATCATATAAAAACAATGGCAAGTATCGACGTAAATGTGTAGCGTTGAAATTTCCCGACAAATATTTTGTGCAAAGTAATTTTATTTTGATGACGACGCTGTCGATGTCGGGTCCAATGTAATAAAACTGTCGAAGACTACGGAATCCGCTTTAATACTTTGTAGCGGGCGGTGTTATTCTGCGGTCACATAGAATTTTATCAACTATAAAATCTTTTGAATGGTTTAATCATTGTTTATTCGTTTTTTATAGTTTTATGGACGTTTGATCAAAGACAGATGTTCTGATCAAAAGCGACAATTTTATCAACTGTTTTTTTGAAGGAAAAGGAGCATATATTAAAGTGGAACACCTGATGATAAGCCATCTCCGCCAATACCGAGAGTATTTGCTGATAGTAAAGTGGAAAAACTTGTCGGGTAAAGATCCACCACCATAGGTACCTGTTCTTGCTGTCATAATCACTATGACATATTTCTGTCATGAGGGTGGAGTAGACTACAGACTTTAATTTTTTTTCGTATCGCAAAGAACTGAAATTCACTGCCCAAATTTTCCAAAATAGTATAATTTGGAAGTATTCAAAGCAAGCTTCTTCTAGCTAAAAGTACGGCGGTACAATTAGCCAGAAGAAGCATATTCACTCTGTTTTGAATACTAGTGTATTAGTGTACGGCGGTACACTTAGCCAGAAGAAGCATATTCACCCTGTTTTGAATACTAGTGTATTAGTTAGTGTACGGCGGTACACTTAGCCAGAAGAAGCCTATTTACACTGCTTCGAATACTAGAGTACTACTGTGTACTAGTGCGTAGTGTTGAATACTTAGACTACCTAAGCATTCCATCAGGCGGGTTTTGAGTGACACTGAGCTATAAATCAAAGAAAAGTCCTGCTACAAGGATATCTCAAATACATTACTGTCTTCCTGATTTAAATCAGCGTGTTTCCCGTTCATTCCTATTTCATTCCCAGTAGTCTCAGTAAGCTGATAAAGTTCAATAGGCAACAGTTTGTCGCTCGTTACCAACTGAGGTGAATTTGAAACCACCCTTGGGATTAGTTGTTGAACCGACGTTTATCCGTTGAATACAGATTCATTGGAACTAAAATGTTCGTAAAAGATTCATCGGGTTAAACATTTAAAGGATGGCTTTAGCAAATCTGTCTTAAGTTGTATTGAGATTAGGTTTCAGATTGGCAAATGCAAGATAGCTAAGATGAAGAGTTTGATAGACGTCTTTTTAATCGACTCAAGAGACGGAGATTCTTCGACTCCTGTATTTTTATGTTTGCTAACCGTTCAGTCGTTCTGAACCAATTACCTACATATCGTTAAAAGAACAGTATTTTTTTTCCCTGTTTATTTCCTATGTAAAATAGATTACTTGTCTTCCTATTCCTATAAGTCTGTAAAAGGCTTACATATTGTAAATGTTTTATTACACTGGCACTGGCACAGTTTTATACACCAATCTGCTAGAATAGGAGTCCAACGACTAATTCTTCTTGGCGATATCATGACAATGTTTGTTATTGTCGTGTTCCCAATCTGTAGCCTAATACCGCAGCTAAAGGATACTGAACAGCGACGCACCTGTAACTTCTTAAGTATCTATAGGCTCCGACACCCATTCTCTTACCATGAAGAGAACTGTGTGCTTGTTTGCTATCGAATACCATATATTAAGAAATATAGATATTAGAATAAACATTAAAGATGTTCTAGACTCTTGTAAATATTGGTTTGCATCCATCTAAGCCTTAAGTTTATCCAATATAAATAATATTAGAAATTGTCCGCTGTCGAACCCTATTATAGTGGTTCCAGACGGTTAACAGCATTGATTTGCATCCGTCTAGGCCGTACACTTAATCCGAATTAAATAATAATTGGTAGATGAACAGAAAATTTCCTCCAAGCTCCTTTGTTGAAATGCGTGTTCACAACCGTCTATAACGTCACTAATATTTATTCTAATATATATCTTTCGCATTGTCAAACTTTCTTGCCCCATTTATTAACAATTCACCCTATATACATCATTCATGATTTACAAATCGCTATTAACCAAAATAAAGAACAGTTTCAATATCTTTTGTACCGCTTTGTATAGTATTATGACAAATTGAAAGCTTTTATCCACTTTATTTCATCGATGAAGGTACAAACAATACAAATGTTCTTTTGTTTAGCTTACGTTTTTGTATTTTAATTTTTACGTGACTTTCGTAAACAAGTGAAATGTTATCCCCTCAGGGGAATACGTTCGGTTGTTGGACTTGACTTCATGAGGTCCGAGGTTTGATCCTCGGATAGGGCATTTTTTCCATTTTTATAAAGATCTGTTTTTCTAATTTTCGTATATAAAATTGCCCGAAGTTGATTATTTGGTCTGTGAAACTTAAATATGTTAAACTAGCAGTTTACTCGCTAGCTGTTTACTTTTGCATACTAAGTTTCATCTATACGATGATTTAGCAATTGTAAGCTAAAAATAGTAGCTCATTTAATTATTGAAGTAAAATTACCTCTGTAGAGTAGCGGTTGGATGTTGGACTTAACTACATAAAGTCACGGGTTCGATCCCCAGTTGTGTGATTAAAATGTTTTTTTTTAATTTTCATATAAAAACAACGTTGCCCGAATTTTGATATGTGTCCGGTTGGCGATAGGCCATAGGATAGATGTGGCAGTAACCATCACATTCTGAGACTAAGGGGCTTCAGTTAATCATGGGTACCATGGTTACGCCTCTCCATACATCTTCGGGGTAACGAGAATTTTTTTATGTAAATGTCCATATTTTTTATTAGGTACGGTATATTTTAACAGTCTGTATCACACACATCTTTTTAAATCTGCTTTCGTCGGTCTCTAATGATAAAAAACTCAATATTTTAGGACTTGCATCTGAATCGTCGTCGACATTGGTCAACAGGGTAGTGATGTCGCTGAAAAAAGCGATTGCAAATGCTACTTGTCCATATGAAAGAAAAAGGTAATTTTTATCAAAAAATAATGTAGTGTATGTAAGTAGAATACACGTAAAAATGACAATTCTTGTGAAAAGATATTTTCCTGAAATGTAAAACTAGGTATCGCTCATGGCACCAGGAGCATTACAAAAAATTGTGACGGCAATTTTTTCTCATACGTCGAATAGTGTAATATTCAAACAAAAAAATTGTTCTTATATCAAAGTACTTAAAAATATATTAAAATTTCTGCCGACCTAGTTTCGACAAAACAATAAATCTTGCTTTTTGGCCAATAAATATTCTTCTCAATTTTCAAATTATCTATATATTATTACGTGATGCCAAAACTTTGACCCCTTTTTACAAAAATCGCGCGGACGCGGGAACATAAAATTTAGAACACTTATAGTTTATGTGTAGGAGAAATGCAGAACGCTAATATTTTTCAATAATAATGCTTATATAGTACATTAAATCAATAAATAAAACTTTACCCATACTACACACATCAGCATGTTTGTTTTTGTGTGTCAGCATTTGACACACACAAACAAATATATTGATGATATGATCACAGAGGGCGCACTTAAAAGTTTGGTAACAAAGTATAAGGTCTTGAGAAATGAAGATGGTGTTGAATTTCGACTAACGGGCGACCACTAGTTACTATAAAAACACTTAAAACTAGATCTAGATGACATATGCAATTGACGAAAACAAAGATTAGAATTTACTCTATTTTTGCCAAAACAAGTCCATAGTCAATTCCGTCTTTTCCATAAGGGCACACGGGGCCAGTGCCCAGGGCCCCTACACTCAGAGTGCCCCGAAGGATCGACTATTTCACTCACTTTAACCTTAAAATATTTTGATTGGGATGTTTTAATAGAAGATTTTGCTCAACAGAAATCCCGAAAAATATATTATCATGAAAAAAACATCGGCATACCAATATTATAAATGATTTAATGTAATAAAATAATGTAATTGCTTACCCAAAAACTCATAGTGAAAAAAAATTAAACTTTGACTTCCTTATATTCCCAAGTTTTTGTGCACCCCAGGGCCCAAAGTTTTTGTGAGCCCAAGGGTCCACACATAGTCTAAGACGGCCCTGTCCATAGTGTGTAGTTAAGTTTATTAATTTTACGCAATCTTTGTCAAAGCAGGTCCCTAATTTATATCAAAACGCAGGAGAAGCTGCGAACAACAGTTAGTTTAACATTACTATTTGTTTCACTGAAAAAAGCACGTAGCTAGTTTCAGGAAATGAGAAAAACTCTACTAAATGGATGAAACAAAAAGAAAAACTATTTAGCGATAAGTTAATTAGTAAGGAAATGCACTGGCACACTGAAAAGAATTAACCATATTTTTCAGCGGAAGCACTAAATGTTACACGACTTTTTACTTTTTCCGTTTTATCATTAAATGTATTTTGTTTTATAATCCTGACTTTAAAATATATTTTGCGCATATTTACTTCCATTTTGACCCGTTTTCGACCGAATCTTAAAAAGGAGGAGGTTCTGAATTCGGTGTTTGTCGTTCTTTATTTTTTTTATGTTTGTTAGGGGATTACTTAGTCAATGTTCCACTGAATTAGATTATTCTTATAGAAAGACATGCCATGATTCCAAGTTGGTCCCATATTAGTTTTATTATGATCCGACTTGTTTTTTATACTATGTGGTCTAGCGGTCCGGTGTCGGGCTTGACTTCTTGAGATTCCGGTTTTGATCCCCGGATTGGGAAACAAAAAAGAAAAAATGTGTATGTTAAATTTTGAGAGATTTTCAAGTTACCTGATAGTGAGGCTACAGGCCTAAAGATTGTCGTACGGCAAAACGAAAATTTCAAAGAACGCAGTATCAAATTCGGCGATAACATACAGTAGTGCTTTTAGGGAGCATGACTAGAGGTAATTAAACTTAACATAGAAATGTAACAAGGAATTTATCTTATGTGTCGCTATACAAATTTCAATTCAAAAAAATGTTCTTTATTAAGTTTAAGCCAAAAACCTTAGGTACTTGTTAGATTTTGGTCACAATAATCACATAAAATCTGAATCAGACAACCATCTTCAGAAAAAGAATATCTGTGCATCTTATATTAATTAAAAAGAAATTTATATATTAAAAGAAAATAATCAAAATCGATTCATAATTGCCAGAGTAATCGCGTAATAAACAAAAAAAAAACAAACGAACGTAATCCACCTTTTTGAAATCCTTTAAAGTAAAAATAGATTCGTTATCTGTAACAGATAGCTGAAATAGGTTAAAATATTAAAACATAAGAATAAAACATTTTGGATGTGCAAAAGTAATCTTTTAGTTCGTCCTCACGTGTTCAGCTCGCAGAGCGTGGCTAATTTGCAAGCTGCAACCGTATACCAGTACCCAGAGGCTTTTAGACCGCTTTCCTTCCGCTACTGTTTACGCGCCACGGAACTAAATGAGGGCTTTCTGACTTAATGACGACTATTGCCAGTTTGGATGTAGGACGCCATACTAGACATGTTAAAAACGCCTTAGCCTTTTCCATATATATTTTCTTTCTGACATTTTCACTTGTTTCGCGTCGCGTGGATTTTATACTATTAGCTCACGGAAATCATTAGCAAGACGACGTACAAAATGATATTAATGTATTCGGCGTCCAGTATGGTTTATATTTACTTGGATGCTTATTTTATTTTTTATTTTATAGTGTTTATTCTAAAAAGAATCTCATCACTACATAGTATAAAAGAAAGTCGCTTCCTCTGTCCCTATGTCCCTTTGTATGGTTTAATCTTTAAAACTACGCAACGGATTTTGATGCGGTTTTTTAAAGTAGATGAAATGATAAAAGAGGAAGGTTTATACGTATATTTCATAACCGTGTGAATCCGAGGTGAGCCGCTAGCCTTAATTAAAAAAAGTTGCGATAGCAAGTGATGACTGATTATACAATTACCGATTCTTAATTATGTCTATACGTATCTTTTTACATAGTGATCTGGTTTTGAAAATGATTTTTATTAGCTGTATTAATATTTTTGTACATATGTCATCTTTTATTTTTTAAATACTTATTAAAATACGTTAAAATAGAAAGTAGTTAAGAACTTATTTATAAAAGTTTAAAAATTATTTATATTAATAATTTCATTTTAGTAAAACTGCATAAACCTACTTTGGTTTCAATAAGTAAATAGTCACATCATTTATACAGATACACAAAATGAAGTCCTTTTTGTTATTTTTTGGACTTGTATTATCACATGACGTGATGGCAATGGGATAACTTCCAAATTACTCTCTGTCAAATAAAATAAAATAAAAATAAAGGAGAAATCGATTAATATACATATATTCATAGAAAATGTGTTTAGGAATCGATCGTATAATCTTCCCTTTTTTTGATAGTAGGTTAAAATATTATTTGCTTTACAGCTTTTAAAACGACAATAGTTTTTGTGATTTTTCGTAAATGATATGTTTTAATATATATTAGATATTAGAAATGATATATTAAATAATAACAATAAATACATACCACATTTATTTACCATTATAGAAACGAGAATGTATAAGTTTTAAAACAAATTTCAATTTGCAAACTTCTTCCTTATTTAATGTCGTTTAAAAGAAAAAATTAAATTAAATCCTCATCACGGATATTTTTCCATAAAAGTTTTGGGATTCTCGTTCCTTTATTACTACGCTTACATTCTGACAGGATTTGCCCACCAACGCATCAATTCATAATTTTTTGAAATTGTTTTTTTTTCTTTTTTTTAAATGTTTAAAAAAAAGTATCTTCACGCTCTTATCCCCGAAGAAGTAGGCAGAGGTACAACCAAGGCACCCACGACTAGCCGAAGATACTAAGTCCCATAATGTGATAGGTGGCAAGCCTATCGCCAACCGGGCATGTTTCCAATCCCGACCAACATTTTTTTTTATTAGAAAATTGGAAAAATCCAATCTTCTTTTTGTTGGCCGACTCGGGATTCGAACCCGAGACCTCATGCAGTCAAGTCCAACACCCGGACCGCTCGACCACAGAGGTTTTAAATCAGTTTTATTTATTTATTTAATTCTTTACTGTACTCAAATTATGACCTTAAATATGGACAGTGATAAATAGAAATGCACAAAAGGTTTGCTTATCTCTAGGTTTACAGATTTCTTCCAGCCAACCCTGAAATTTAGAATCTGTGATGAAACAGTAGGAGGCATCATGCACAATAAATAAATAACCTAAACATAGAAACAATATAAAAAAACTCAACAATGACATACTTTAAAACAATATAACTAATAATATAAATAAGAAACCTGATAATCACAAATTGTTATGCAAGTGTTAAGTAATACTCTTTCAACCGTTTTATTAGTTATCTTAAATTAAACGAAAAACGTTGAGGTATAAATTTGACCTTAATTAGTTTCCTATTTATTTTGGATTGATTTATTTGCAAAACAATCAACGTATTTAATGTAATGTATGATACGGTAGTAGTCAACCGTACTAATATTTTGACGCTGACTAAAAATTATCTAGCCAGGTAGGTACTTATCAATTTCAACAGTTGAGTTTTTAGAATTAAAGGAAAATGTGTTTTTTTATTTTTATTTTTTTAAGTTAATTTGCCGCTTGGGGCCGGCTAAGACCTTTAGGCCATGCTGCCACGTCTTCCGTGTTAATTATTTCATCATTAGTCACATGTCTTCCGTTAATTATTCTTATACAGTCATTAGCCACTATTTACAAAGTCACGTCAGGCTCTTGAGTAAAGCGGCGGTCACTTTACACAAGCTCACTTCGGGAGATTCGGCGGCAGCGAGGAAATGCGCGATACACTAATTTCTTCATGATTATTTCATTTGTGCACGTTCACTGAATAAAACTAAACTAACTCCCACCTAAGTTAACTAATTTCACTCAATACAAACACGAAATTCAATAATTATGAAAAAATACGACCATCTTCATTCACGATGGCGCCAAAACTCTGTGTTTTTTTAGTTAATTTGCCCCTTTCTGGGACCGGTTAAGGCCGTTAGGCCGTGTTACCATGTCTTCCGTTTTAATAAAGTCTTTATTTCAGTCATTAGTCACTATTTAAAAAGTCATACCAGGGGCTTGAGTAAATTAATGGCTTCATTACTCGAGCTCATCTAGTGAGATTCTGCGGCAGCGAGGAAATACACGATAAACTAATTTCTTCATGATTATTTCATTTGTGCACTTTCACTGAACAAAACTAATCTAATAACCACCTAAATTAACAAATTTTACTCATAATTTACACAAAAATAATAATTACAAAAAAATACGTCTTCTATTTAATTAGTATGGCGCCAAAACTCCTGTTATTTTTTAGTTTTAAGACAGTAACATTTTTCGTTGATTTTTTTTTGTTGTAAGCTGGATAGTTCTGTTCCATTTAGGTTTTATTTATTTATTTGTTCCGCAATTGTATAAGTTCAACTACGAGGTATGAGAGGGCTACACATAAGTTATCGTTAAAAAATAATATTAAAATCGAACTATTCATAGTATAGAACAAAATCACTTTCCGTTATTTATCCCTATGTATGCTTAGATCTTTTTATGTATGCAATGGATTTTGATGTGGTCTTTTATAACAAATAGAGTAATTCAATAGTAATTATGTACAATAACATAGAAGTATCACCATGCGTGCGAACTTATGAATTAAGAGCTTTCTCCTTTTTTTCGTCAGTTGAAAATGTTAAAATATAGCTATGGTAAGTTTTTATCCTTGTAACTTTTTCACTACATAAAATGACAATTATTTTGGTACTTTATTCAAAGAATTTTTTGAACTAAGTATTTCTAGATATCCACAAAACATAAAAAAGTCTGTTTAACTAAAATTGACGAACTGTCTAAAATTGCCATCCAACTAATAACATGGTTTACGTAGACGACGTACAGCATGATATAGGCTGAGAATCCAATTTCAGACAGTGTTTAGTGAAATATGTGTTTAACGAGTGTTTATTCGTATATTTAGTATTATAGGTTTAAGATAAATGTCGAATCTAGAAAGCGATTTCGATCAAATTTCTTATTTTTTTTACTTATTACTCAAACAGTTCTATACGCAAAGTAAGCAAATTGTATTCAAATGGTATGAGGTACTCAGCGATAACAATGCAAGAAAACACTTATAAATATACCGTAATGAATACACCACCTATACCCAAAAACACGGACATCGATGATCATCATACAAATGCCTGCCCCCGTATGAGTGGGTACCCGAGTCTAGCAGTTGGTCGGTGGAGTTAACTCCTTGACTGTCGAGAAGGTCAAACTATTTGTAACTAAAATGTATCTTAATGAATTCCCATTCAAGAACTAAACAACTAACATGAAGCAACGTCATAGGCAGCACTGTTATTGTAAGGAGATAAAGCTTTATATTAACGAGTATATTTTATGTTCAAACATTCTCAAAAAAAGGATTTCTTGTCTTAAATTGCGAAATGCGAATTTAAAGACGGAAATGATAATTACTTAAAGGTTTAATCAGTCTTCGAGTAATTGTGTTTTAAAGTGATTGAATTAAAATTGAAGTGAAATTTTACTGTCTTACCATTAGCCGAAATGTTAAATAGAAGTAAGAAAGTAAACGAGGCTAATTCAATATGAATTTCGAGCATTCAATCGGTTAGTAAGAGGCCATTGATTCGTAACATTAAAATGTTTTACAGAAGACACAAAACGGGATAAAATTCTTCATATAATCCGGAGCTATGATTTTTGTAAATCCTTCAATATCTTTTGTGTCCCTTTTTTATATTTCTAATATTTTTGTAGGTACATTTAAGGTCTCGCATAGCCAGAACTGAGATAGCTAGATATAATATACTTAAAAACATAGCTATATAAACTAGCTGTTGCCTGCGTCTTCGCCCGCGTTTTCAAAGGAACCCCTTGCGCGATCGGGATTAAAAGCAATCTTTATGTTAATCCACTTGGATTGTGACTTTCACAATCTATCTGTATTCCAAATTTTAGACAAATTCGTTAAGCTATTCGAGCGTGAAAGAGTAACAAACATCCATACATACATACTCAAAACTTTCGCATTTATAATATTAATAGGATGAACTACCCGTTCTGTCCAACTTCGTATCGCTTGGCATTAACAGGTTCTTACAGTTTGTATGGACAAAAATAAAGTGTGTTTTCCCACTTTCCCTGCAAGTGTTACAGCTTTTCTGTTTATGTAATCCTTTTCCTGACAATACACAATACAAAATAAGAATTAGCAAAATTGTTCTATCCGTTCAAGCATGAGGCGTTGACCAAACGAAATGGGGATTCATTTTTATAGTATGGATAAATAAATGAATAATATTAATAAATATCCCTGGACAACTCACACAATTGAATCTAACCCCAAACTAAGCAAATTATGTGCTTGTGTTATGGGTGTTAGTTAACGATACTAACACATAGAAATACTTTTATAAAGACCAGAATAAATTTAATAAACACCAAGACCCGGAAAAGCAGACATCCAAATGTTCATCACACAAATGTTTGCCCCGTCGGGAATCGAACCCGAGCCTCGCGGTAAGTCGATGTAGTTAGCGTGTATGCTAGCCACTCGACCAACGAGGCGGTCATGGAGTTTCATACAAATAATAAAGAACAGCTCAAGGCGATAAGGTGATGATCTCTTTCCGATTTGATATATGTGCTGAGACCTTGAGTCTCCTCGGATACCTACAGCCATCTACATGTACGTTTTATGTTTAACCATTCTCAAAAAAAGCATTTATTTTCTGAACAAAAAATGTAGAAAAATGGTTTTTTTTATATTTAGTCTCATACCAGTTCCTAACGGAAAGTTATATACCTATCTATTAAGGATTAATTTCTGAAAAACATTTTCAAATAAATGTTGGTTTGACAAAGAAAGATGAGTAATAGAAATCTTGGACGCAATAAAGAAACGTTATCTCCAGACCGATTTATAAAGATCTTAGAAATTCTTTCTGAATCACAAACTGGTTGCTTTCAAAGCGCCGCAATTTGGCGAAAATTACTCTATTTAAGGATTAGTCTCATGTTATATTTTTCTTAAAAAATATAACTTCTAGCTGTTTATTTAAGACTTTTTTTTCTTATTCACATGAACCATACAAGTGGTATTTGTGCGCGTCGACATTTTTTTAAACTACCACCGGATCGGAATCGCGGCCTCACACTGAGAAGATCTGGCGAAAGAAACTCAGCGGGATTGTCTTTTTTCAATAATAATATTTACAATATAATGTAGCTAAAAATTACATATTACAATCTGATTTTAACTTAAATGAAAGGTACAACAAATTACATTACAAATTGCAGAGGGAGATTGACTTTACCAGTGTAGTACAGATTTTCATTAAACTTTCATCTCCATTACATTATATATTCCGTATAACCTTTTAGGAGTTGACTTTTGAAAGAAAAGTAGCATATAGCGGGTCTTTAACTTTAAACATTTCGAATTTCAACGAAACCTGTACAGCAGGTCAGCCGTGGAAGCATAATAGAAAACAGATAGACTTTTGCATTCATAATACTAGAATGTTACTACTGTGTGTCTTACGGCTTATTAATAAACGTAGATTATATTGAGCCTAACTTTACTCTAAGGTTAAACTTGAAATTACATAAATTCATTACTAAATATATATTGATTGAAAATAATAAAGATCAAATGGAAATGGAGCAAACTAAAGCTCATTTCTGATTTAAAGATAGTCTATGGCTTAGTAAGAGTAAGGATCGACTATCTTTACATTTAATCCATGTTTTCGAAAGTAGGTTATATTGGAGTCCATCAAAAAATTTGTTAGAAATCTTATCTTGCGACTGTTAATTGTGTAAGTTTATAATAATTTCAAACAGCTGCAAAAAATTGAGTACTGTATAAAGTATTTAGTATATATTATATAACCTAAAACTGATATTGGAAGTAAATACTTTTATTAAATCAATTTTTCCTCTTGAGACACGCTTAGACATACTGCCATAGTGCCTCTTCTATCTTAAATTGCTGTCTTAGATAAAATAAATAACTAAAATATTATGAACTTCACTAATATGAAAATTTTAATTTATTTATAATATGGCAAATGCATACTTCGTTTCGTTTTTTTTTTTCTTAAGTTATTTAGTTTTCCTTTTTATTTTCCTTATGATAGCTAGTATTTTCAATTAAATTTTATATGTGAAAGCCAATGTTAATTTTTGTCATAACAGGTACCCATCCAAAAAAGTGTTTATCGTGTATTTTTATAACATGTCTTCAATAAATAATCTCCTTTAACCTGTTCCACGCATCGTATGTTGTAATAAGCATCTTTTTAATTTCTCCAACAAAAGTTTGTATATTTTTATAACCTACACAAAACGTTGAAAAACTCAGAACCTTACTTTTGAAAATTGATAGAAGAAGGCGTTACTTTGCGGAAATCCATACTTAAATCTAAATAAAATTATTTAATTTGCAAATTTTCCGCTAAAAAATGTGTATACGTATTATGGAGTAACAAAACAGACAAAATAGTGCGCTAAGAATGAATTGGACTTACCGGAAGCTAAAACTCCCAAATATATCCAGCTCCACACAATACACACCACTAAACTGTTTAATTAGCACCAACAATACACATACTACTACAAACTCAACGTACGTTTCGCTTCGTAACCGAAGCATCATCAGGAGAAATCGACTGCACTCCACGAAGGTCGAGCAGATACAGTACTGTACATAATACATAATACAGTACTGTATCTGCTCGACCTAGCTTCCGGTAAGTCCAATTCATTCTTAGCGCACTATTTTGTCTGTTTTGTTACTCCATAATACGTATACACATTTTTTAGCGGAAAATTTGCAAATTAAATAATTTTATTTAGATTTACCTTACTTTTGTCTTACACTGCTTTAGTTTTATAGTTATCATTTGTACTTTGTTACTTTTTTAACTGTAAAATTGAAGAAAATCCTAAGAAAACGCTCTCGTCTTTTTAAACATTTCCTCCAATAGGGACGATAGTATATTTTGGGTTGCCATAACGTGCGCGTTGATTCTTCGTAAAGAAGGTATAGTTATTTGACGGTTAATTAATATAGTTTTTAATATAAAGTTAGAAACTGGGTTTTCAGGAAATAACAATTACAGTTGTGAGATAGGATAATCCTGGGATTAATCGATTATTAATAAGAACGATAATGTCATTGATGAGCAAAGCTAATCAACTTCCGTTATGGTTAAGCCATAAACAGGAAGTCGCTAGGAGGATTAGCGCCACTTCCGCTGACGCTTACTCTCTAAAGACACCAAGCATGATTTAATAAATCCCTAGCAATATGGTTTTACCATATTATCCTCCACTGTACAGTGTCTTCAATTATGGAGAAATGAGGGTAATGAATTTAATAAACCTCTCATCTACGATACTACGCAATTACCCACGGCTTAACCCACGTTTCTGTTTTTTTTATAAATGCAATGAAGTACTAATAAGAAAAAAAATATCCCAAGACAACTCACACAAATTAAATCTAACCCATAAGCAAATTATATGCTTGTGTTATGGCTGTTAGTCAACGATACTAATACATAGAAATACTTAAATAGATACCAGAATAAATTTAATAAACACCCAGACCCGGAAATGAAGACATCTAAATGTTCATCACACAAATGTCTGCCCCCGTCGGGAATCGAACCCGAGCCTCACGGGAAGTCGATGTAGTTAGCCATATACGCTAACCACTCGACCAACGAAGCGGTCAAATTAATGTTACTTTAGTTATAATTAAAGCTCAGTAAAACTACAAAAAAAATCCAATTAATCATTTCGTTACCATGTTGAATTTTTTTTAATAAAGATTGTAATATATAATAATAATAAAAAACCGAAAATAAAATGAAAACTAAGTGTCCCGGAGTGGTCCCTAAGACATTTTATCAACATGCTAGTAGTGGTTTAGAGTTGAGTTTTAGAGATGCATCCTATCCTATTAATATTATAAATTCGAAAGTATGTATGTTCATTTGTTTGTTACCCCTTCACGCAAAAACTGCTGTTTTTGTTACTGATTTCAGAGTAAATTCGCAGAGTTCATTTAGTTCGCATGTCGCGAACTAAATGATATCCTTTGCGCGCTGTAGGGACTGTGAGAATATTGTGTTTATCACAAGATCGTTTTGAAGTAATATTGTGATTAAACAGTCAAAAGTCAATAATAAACTGCTTATTCCGTAGGTACACTAAGAAGTTTTTATACGTACGTCTACATAAAATGTTTGGGCAGAAAGCGATAGAAAGTTGCAAAAAGAAGTAAGTTTGAAATGAAATAGTCCGAAAGCTAATCAAGAATATAGTTTAGTCGTAGCGAAATATTTGTTCTGAGTATCAGGTATATCGAACGAAAAGCCTTGGCTGTATCTCTGCCTAAGTCTTCGCGGATATAGTCTGTAGATACTCCACCTCACACATTAAATCCCGGTGAAGTTGTAAAAACTGCGATGTTGGCAACACATTTGTCATTCAAAAAACGCTTTATATATCCATCGTTGTGTATCTGTCAATATTATTAAAAAAATATTTACATTATATGTCGCCGTTGTGGTCTAGCGGTCCAGGTGTTGGAGTTAACTGCACGAGCTCTCGGGTTCGTTTCCCGGGTCGAGCAACAAAAAGAAAATTTGGTCTTTCCAATTTTCCAATAAAAAAATTGTTGCTCGGGATAGACATGCACCCAGTTGGCGATAGATTTGCCACCTATCACATTGTGGGACTTAATGTCTTCGGCTAGTCGTGGGTGCCTTGGTTATGCCTCTGCCAACCTCCTCGGGGAATATGGGCGTGAAGATACTTACTTTTTTATTTACATAATATACTTGTACTTTGAAGATTGTCCAGCCTCATGAAATATATTAATCGGAATCCAATCCCGAAAAACGCATATTGACATTGTTAAGCATGTACAATAAAAAAATCGATCAATAAGGCATTTAAATTTAAATTTCATAAATCATTTATATTATCAGTTTGAATCACTACATGGCATATAACAAAGTCGCTTTCCAATGTTTGTCCATACATTAATGCTTCTTTCTTTAAAACTATACGGATTTTGATGAGTTTTTTTCATACAGTGATTCAAGAGGTAGGAATATATGTGAGTTCATGGAAGTTTGTCCACCCGTGTAAAACTGGGAGGGGTTGCTAGTGAAAAATAAAATGTCACTCTTAACAAAATTTACGCGAAGGTCGCATGGTGGTCACAACTGCCGTATATAATACAGCCTTGTTTGAATAATTAATTACGGTTTTAGCGACATAGGGAAGTATATAAATTAGCTCCGTGTCGTAGATAATGTTCCTCAAGAAAGGGATATAAGAGATTTATATTTAATTAGATGAAGAAGAAAGTATATTTGTCCTAACTTTTCAGGTTAACTTATGCTTTGAGTTTTAAATCAATAAATATAAACGCGAAAGTTTGTTCCTGTCCTATATTCAAGTCGCAATAGAGAGATGTTTTCGTATATTTGTTTTGTGTGTGTGGAGATTGTTGGGAGGTTGAAATCGCCTTGACAAAAATATGCACACGAGTAATAGTATAATACTTATCTAATCTATATTTATACTTACTAAAGCAAGTACAAATTCCAGATTCAAGAACCAAAGTGAATTCTGTATGTCGAAGATATTTAAAAAAAATAGTAGCTGCACACAATAATTAAAAACCATCAGCAGAAGCAGCAAAATACCTTTTTAGCATTTTTAGAATTTTTGTCTGTCTGAGTGCTTGCATTCACGCCGTAACTACTGAATCGATCGTAACTGATTCATACTGAATCATTATTCCAAATAAATCATACACTTTTATCCCATTAACCAAGGGAATTTCTGTAGAAGTGGTATTTTGAAACTTAAGTTCTCTAAGTGACAAAATTTACACTTGGCAATAATTCGTTATCGTTTAGAATTTACCTACTCCTTTTAGAAATTCTATTTTTTGGAATGAGCTTTACGTCCCGTTTTTTTTTTAAATTATAAGTTTTTTATTTTAGAAATTACAGACATAATAACACTTAGTATAAACATTTGATATCCGGAATGTAGAGAAACAATTGCACGTACATATATTTACAGACATATCTTCGTGCCAAATTCCCTCGCAAGATAGACAGATAATTGTCGATTAGCAAGTGAACGAAGTTCTCCATGCCGGCTTCTATGAAATATTTTAGATAAAATAAGTATTTGACTTGATCAAATAAAATACATTAGTTTACATTACAAATCAAAAATTTTATACCCACCATAAAAGCTCTTCACAAGCTAAATTTTATGGAACATCCTAGAAGTTATCAGAAAATAAAAATTACCGCTGGAGACGTCAACGGGAGTATTGACGTATTCCGCATCCTTTTTATAAATGCTTATATCGTGATATAAATCTTTCCCCTTGTTGGCCGGGATCCTTTGTAGAATAGACCATCTACCTTCCTGCCACACAGCTCGTAAAAAGCGAGCATAGGCTTACCGTCAGTACCTAACACCGTGACATCTGACTAGCTGGTCTTTCGCAGCGACTCACTTGGATTGGTACTACCGTCTTACCTATTCCTGCCACCATAACGTCATGACGTATTCCGTTTCGGAGGGTTAAGTAGCCGGTAAACTTACTTTTGCTCGAGGCCTTTCACCCCGGCCTCAGGTTGGCAACGCAACTTTACCACCTTTGGTGTCTTTAGGCGGTGGAAATTTCTTACCATCATAAAATCCGTCTGCTTGTTTGCCTTCCAATATTATAAAAAATGCACCTTTTAACGTGGGTTCATTCAATTTTTTTTCAATTACGTACTGATGTCTCGTTAACATAGGTACCAAAATATTTCTAACCTTTTTTATTTTGTGAAATATTTTTTTCACATATCTAAATCATAAAATATCATTAACTAAATATTTCGTTTCCATCACTAAATCACAAAAAGCCATTTGAACGCGTGTACGAAGTCGCTGGCATCAGCTGGTATTATAAAAAAACACTAAACAGAACTAAACATTTCAAGAAATAAATAACAGCCATCTATACATCTATACAAATAAATATAATTAGAGTGTCTGTTTGTAATATTTGAATAACCACTTTTTACTAGTGCGTGCACCGCTAGTGTATGCACCAAAATCTTATTTTTGAGAATTTTTGTTTGAATGTTTATTCCAGCTAATATCTGAAATGGCTCAACCGGTGTGGACGGAATTTTTACTGGCAGCTAACTGATTTAATAAGAAGAAACTTTCTTGCCACTTTCATTATAGAAAAAAAAATCTTGAAACCTACGTGGATGTAGTTGCTGGCACAGCTAGTTCTTCTTCTTTTATAAGTATGGCTTTCAATCGTTTTTCACGACTTACTTTGCCAATGTCAAGTTAGTTGAATCTTTTACAGCAGGTATACAGTCATTAGTCACTATGTACAAAGTCATGTCAGGTCAGGGTCTTGAGTTGAGTGGCTTCGTTACTCAAGCTCATCTAGTGAGATTTGACGGCAGCGAGGAAATAGACGAAATACTAATTTCTTCATGATTATTTCATTTTTCACTGAACAAAACACTTTCACTGAACAAAATTAATCTGATTCCCACCTAAATTAACCAATTTCACTCAATATAAACACGAAATTCGATTATAATGCAAAAATTACGACCATCTTCATTCAAAATGACGCCAAAACTCCAGCTAGTTATTTAATACCTTAACAACACAAAATAACAACTTGTCCAACAATTAAAGGAATAACTAGTGGAGTACAAGTATTGTAGTCTTTTGTTTGGTTAGAATGCGAATACAGTGTTCATTAGTCAGATAGCATTTCAAGAACCTTATTCCAGTACACTTTTACAAATTAAAGGTACAATAAAATCCTAACTTAAGTGCTTA
Source organism: Calephelis nemesis (assembly GCA_002245505.1). Taxonomy (NCBI): domain Eukaryota; kingdom Metazoa; phylum Arthropoda; class Insecta; order Lepidoptera; family Riodinidae; genus Calephelis; species Calephelis nemesis. The sequence goes on from NJDD01003011.1 coordinate 97,637, forward strand.
AGTAGAAGGTGCGGTTGTAAATCCACTTGAGCAGATATACAATGAAAGCGGACTGTTTTATGCAAATGAGGGGAGAAGTGCAATTTCATCTGGATTGGTTAAAATGTGCAAATGTTACTGAGTATTCGTAATGTATAACATTAAAGACGCTCGAGACGGTTGTAAACACGCCTTCCAACAAAATTAATCTTAGAGGAAACTTTTGTGTCCATCCCGTTATCATTTAATTTGGATTAAATCTACGGTATAGACGAATGCAAATAAATTTTCACAACCAGTATTTACTAACATCTAGAACCTCTATTAGACGTGTTTGTCTTACAGTATTTTTAGATAGTCGTAAACAATAGTTAAACATATTGGCTTGTATCCATCATCGGTAGGTCGTCTCGGGGATGTGGCGTCGAAATTGACTCCTCGAGTTCCCGGGTTCATTATATTTCTAATAAAAATGACGTTTACCGGGTTTGGATAAGAGTGTGACCGGTTGGCGATAGGCTTAGCACCTATCATATTGTGGCATATTAGAGCAAGATCCCAGGGACGCCAGACGTCACGTATTTTCCGACGGATCAAATGTGGACGATTGAGTAGTGTTTGTATATACTATGATCGTATGCCTACCCGCTAGCTTGGTCAAACGGCCAATTTCCAGGTATCAGGTAATCAAGGTTCATAAAAACATTACTTACTTCACGTAAATTCTCACGGCTGATTTTCATATATGTTTTCGAGTGTATAGTTAAAAATAAATTGTCAATACTCCCAGACACTTTCCGTCGGCCATATTGTTTGGCAGACGCCTTAATGGTCTCAAAATAATTAGTTCACTTCACGTAAATTCTGATGCTCCATTTTTATATAAGTTCATCCGACAACTATTTTAAAACTTTTTTGGCAACAGGTTCGATGGACTATAACTAGCTAGCGACTAGCGATATAGCTATATCGCTAGTCTTTGGAACAATGTAAGTATGAAGATGATAAATGTTTTCAGCCCCAAAAATAATGGCTGGACACCAAGATGGTAAATATGATTTTCATTGGTTCGATGGAGATCAATTACCGGGTTTTGTCAGTTAGTCGCTGGAAGAACAATCAGGTAAATTATTTTCGTTTCTCATAATTATTATTTGTATCTCTTTAAATTTTTCAGACCTTCATTGTTCACCTTGTTTTTTACAGAGGAAGAAAATTAGGATAATGCTGATGATGACGATCACGATTTAGATATTCAATTTCAAGATTAGCTAGATGATGAATTATCTAATTTCAACGATGATGATAATGAAGATCAAAAGCCACTGTTAAGAAATATTAAAGGATTAATATTTTTCTACTTGGTTTCCACATTTCGAATAAATAATTCATTAAAAAATTGCTCTTATTTAAATATAAGTGGTAATTTAAAAAAAATATTTTTTATTTCTAATTAATAAATAGAAAAAAAAAATTTCGGCTAACTTCAGTATTATTTATTGTATGTAAATTTTTTTTGTTGCCATAATTTACTTGTCAGCAAAAGTTCTATAAATTATAAAATATCTGTTCAAGTAATTTTTAATGGCCTTAACAGCGCAGTCGGTCTTTCTCAGTCTCATGTGCGTAGATAATGCTCTCGCGCTCCCACTCACAGAGATATTAAAATTTAGTTTAGGGGATGATTGGCCCCTTGGATCGGTCTGTCTTTTTGTCAAATGTTTTAAAATAGTTGCCGGATGAACTAATATAAAAATGGAGCGTCAGAATTTACGTGAAGTTAACAAACTATTTTTAGACCCTTAAAGCGTCTGCCAAGCAATATGGCCGACGGAAAGTGTCTGGGAGTATTGACGATTTATTTCTAACTATACACTCGAAAACATATATGAAAATCAGCCATGAGAATTTACGTGAAGTAAGTAATGTTTTTATGAACCTTGATTACCTGATACCTGGAAATTGGCCGTTTGACCAAGTTAGCAGGTAGGCATACGATCATAGTATATACTAACACTACTCAATCGTCCACATTTGATCCGTCAGAAAATACGTGACGTCTGGCGGCCCTGGGATCTTGGACTATATAGTATCATCTTCCGCTATTAGTGGGTTCTCTAGTGATTCTGCTTACCACTTTGAGGATATGGGCATTAAGATACTTTCTGACCCATATGGGTTTTACATGTAATTCAAATTTAATTGTAATCTTAACATATAAACGAAGTTACCTTTATTGGGAGGCGTGCTTACAACCGTCTGGAACTTTATTTTAATCCAAGTTTTTAGATGCAACTTAGAACGCGATAAAATATATAGCAGAAGCTAATTCGTAACACTAAATACCAATCCGAGCAAGTGGCTGTGAAACTCTATCACCTAGTTGGATGTCATGGTTTAGTGACGGTAAGCCTATGCTCGACTTTTGCGAGCTGTCTTGTAGGAAAGATGATGATCTATTCTACAAAGTAGCTCGAACCAACATGGGGGAAACACAAACAATCACATTTTCATCTATATATTAATATGTGATGCCAAAGTTTTGGACCCCTTCTAACGAAAATTGCGCGGACGCAGGAGCATCAAATTTGGCACACTTATAGTTTGTGTATAGAAGAAAAGCAGAACACTAATATTTTTTAATAACAATGCATATAAAGTACATTTAATCAATAAATAAAACATTACCCACACTACCATGCATTTGACACACACAAACAAATATATTGATGATTACGATAAAAGATCACAGATGGCGAATTTAAAAAATTTGGAAACAAAGTAGTTGGACATGAGAAATAAAGATGGCGTTCTTATCAACAAGATTGCTATGTGATACAGACTATAATTTCAACATAATTTTGCTCGTACGTTAGTCCATCTTTGTTAATACGGCGTTTAATAATTAACTTAAGGTACACAAAGGCGGTATTTACCATACAAACCTTAGGATGAAGGTAACAATTTATGTATTTTAAACAAAGGTAGAGGCCATGAAGCTATATTACTTCTGGAGGTTAAAATATTAACAAGGACATTATGTCATTTCCTAATGTTGTTGACTCTTTCTAATCTACTAGCATCTCTTTCTAAATATATTGTGATGCCAATAATTATTATCAAAGTCAAAAAGAAAGAGAGGCCGGCACACTAGAGTGTGTTAGCAATTTGGAAATGACCTTATTTTTTTGTTACGAATGTAACTTCCAGAAGTAATATAGTTTCATGGGGAAATTCTCACTGCAATATGCTTGTAGGATGACATATATTGGACACATACCTACAGAATATTGCGTTTCATAAAATGCATATAAATTGAAAAACAAGAAGTTCATTGGTTCATTTCTGTATTCAAAGAATATAGTAGAGAAAGATTATATTATTTGATAAGAGTAGTCAATCATATTTATTAACCCTACAATTAGCACTTATAAATATTTTATGTCAGGTTTTTTTATGATAATGGAAGGCAAACAAGATTTCCTGATAGTAAGAAATTTACGCCGCCTAGAGACACCAAAGGTGGTAATGGTGCGTTGCCAACCTGAGGCCGGGATTTACCGGCTGCCTTACCCTCCGAACCAGAACACGTCAAAGGGAAGCATTGGACGTTATGATGGCAGGAATAAGGAAAGGGTGGTACCAATCCTGGCAAGTCGCTGCGAAACTCTGACCTAGTAGGATGTCACGGCGTTAGTGGCGATAAGCTTAGGTTTTACGAGCGGCCAGGCAGGAAGGCAGATGGTCTATTCTGCAAATGAGCAGAAAGAGACCCTTAGGTCCGCTACATGCATTCGGAATCCTGTTTCGAAATTTCGTACAGAACGCACAACATAAAACAGTATAGAACTGTTTCATATTTTAGTTTCAATACACGGTATTTTTATTTTAGCACTTGCCATGTGCTTGGTTTCAATTTCTGGTTAGAGCATTCGTCGGCTTGAGACGAAAGGTTATAGGTTGAAACCTGCCTGGCGTGCTTATTTTTGGCTTAGTCGGTAAAAGCCTAATTCTTAAAATGGCCAACAGCTTAAAAAGGAGTTGTTCGCAAAATGCCTTATTCTGAAAAGACCTATTTCTTAAAAGGCACAATTGTCAAAAGGACCAATTCTTAAAAGGGCCAACTCTTAAAAAGACCAATTCTTAAAAGGACCAATTCTGGAAAGGTCGTATTTTTTCCCAATTGTGTAAGAATTTACAAAATTTTCAGATTATTGAACACGAATCCCTAAAATAAACATATACGTCTGTCTTATGCCACCTTCTGGAGATAGTTTGGACAACTGACTTAGTGGTGGTTTCCACGACGATTCAGTCAAAACAAATGATCACGTTTTTTTGTTTCCACGATCTTTAAATGCCACAAGTGTATTTGTCTCTTTCTGTGATCATTAGGTGCCATGAGATAGCTGAATTATTTGTAAACTACGTAGCTGTCGTAATAGGATAGCTAAAAAATAATATGACAGCCATTGCTTTAAGAAAAATAATTTACCTACTACGCTTAGTTTTAGTGTTTCATATTCGTACAGTGACATGGACGTACAGACGGATAGGTCGAACTTGCAATGGTTCTGTTTTTTTTTTTCATTAGGCTACGAAATCTTAAAATCTACTTACAGTACTAACATTTAATTACGCGCTTCGGTTTTACAAGTTTTACTTTTTTACACTTTATACTTATATTTATAATTTGGCTGACCTAATCTAAATTTAAGCGAAATGATTCATTACGTAATCTCTACATATATAGATAACTTTAAAATACGTTCGAATTTCCGAAGCTTGACGAATATAGCCGAAACGCATAATTTAAATAGTACTACTGTACATATATACCTTCACGCCAAGTTCCTTACATTGTGTATCTGCTTTGTTAATCTTCTATCTGCCATTCTTTCTTTCTTTCATTATTGTACACAAAAAAAAGTTAAAACACAAGTAAGTAACCGGAGCCTAGAGGAGCCTACTATCTTATTTTAAAACTAGCACTTTCTTTTAAAACTCATTCTTTCTCGATTTTCTTTCAATGCGATCACCATCATCATACTAAACGTGGCTCTGTCATATCGACGCATATATTAAAGTCTACCTTTTTCACTCAAATGTAAGCTACATTTCGCTAAAAGTTAAAACTAATTCATTTCAATCTAGAAACAACAAAGAAATCTGCAGAAATATTCGTCTATGAAATAAAAATCAGCAAACAATGTATCAACTAATGGCACATTGGTATTTCAATCTGAACATCAATTTGAAAAACGCCTTGTAATAAGAACTTTTTATTCCGACACTATTCATTATAATGAGACTAAGTGGTTCTCCAGTATCCTCTTTATAACGTACTTCATGTACTATGCTACTCCTCTAATAACCGCACCCTTCCATATCATATTCTGTAGTCTGAAAACCCGGCACGTACTAAAAATTATTCTGAAGTTTGTAACAAATGCGGCGTAGCGAGAGACGGCACTCATTCAATGACACTTTAAAAAAGCATTTCGTCGTGTTTGAACAGGGCCGTATTTGTAGTTTTCAACAGACGTGAAAAAGGAGGTTTTCAATTTCATGTGTATATTGTTTTACCGCACATAACTTTCTATAGGGTTATCTGATTTTGATAATATTTGTGATAAATAGGGATTTTATAGCAATTCTGCAATTTTTGAGTAATATTTAATACAGCATTTTATTATTACGTAAACGTCAAAGAGTTTTAGTTGTAGCCAGTTTTTGTAGTTTTAGACCGTTTAAAATACAATATGTTCCACGCTACGTACGTTTGAATAGTAAAATTCTGAAAAATGTTTTGATATTGGAAGAGATAAATAAACGAGTTAGTAGTAAATTATATATTAATTTAGTAGTATAAAGCAAATTTTATATTTTTAACATTTTAAAATTTATACAATCGGAAAACGAAAAAATGTGTTTTTTTGATTTTTCTAATAAAATACCCACGATCGACTAACATGTTACCCACGATTAGATATTCGCGTATTTGGCGATTGGTTTTCGACCTACCACATCGTGGGGCATTGGAAGTGCACTACCTCCGCCTTATACTTCGGGGATAATAACATGAATTTACCTTACAATGAATATTAATAACAAATTGCCAACAACACTATGCAGGAGAGAAAGATATTAGAGAAACTCCCAATTTTTATCGTCTTCGTATTTTCTATGTAGTGCTAAGCAACATCACTGCCTTTGACTATTCCTGCCACCATAGTGACTCTGTCATTACCTGGCTCGGAGGGTAAAGTAGCCATACAAGTAGCTGCACAGTCTACCGCCATTTGTCTTGTTAGTGTTGTTGATACCTATATTTTAACCAGTGCTTGCCTCTTACGAGCTGCCGGACAGAAAGGCAAATTATCTATTATACTTAGTGGAGCCGGACTAACACAGAGAATATTTAAAATTATCTATAAATTTCAAATACGGCTCTGTACTTTCGCTAGGGCGGAGTACACTCAAATATGAGTAAAACTTACATTGAAATGGAAAAATGCGTGAAACCACTGCCTATATTTTCCGACGACAATTGAACGTTAAAATGACGTGGTCCTAAATACGTGCATTATTCCGAACATATTCCGACAGATTATTTCAACTGCACCAGTCATGTAAATTATAATGGCATGTAAATTACACGCTAAAACATGTGTAAAGCGTTATTACAGATTGATTGACTGGAGTATTGCTCGACAATTTTCCTTCGATCTTATAATGATGAGTATATTCACGCCCATTTCCCCGAAGAGATAGGCAGAGGCACAACCAGTGCATTTACGACTAGCCGAAGACTCTAACTCCCACAATGTGACAGGTGGCAAGCCTATCACCCACCGGGCACATATCCAATCCAGAGCAACTCGAATTGGAAAAACTCGATTTTCTTTTTGTTATATAAATAGTATAACTTATACATATTTAGTACATCCCGTTTTTAATATTTCATTTACTTAACGATTATACAACATTGGTTTTGATACCTTTAGAGACAAACTAGATATCGGCTGCAACTACGCAGTGTGTTTAATTTAACTTATTTATTTGTTAGGTACATGTGTCGTCACTCATTACGTATGTTTTCTACCAGAAATTTACCAAGAAAAAGTATCTTCACGCCCATATCCCCGAAGAGGTAGGCAGAGGCACAACCAGGGCACCCACGACTAGCCGAAGAGACCAAGCCCCACAATGTGATAGGTGGCAAGCCTATCGCCAACCGGGCACATATCCTATCCCGAGCAACATTTCGTTTTATTTAAAAACCCAATCTTCTTTTTGTTGCCCGACCCGGGACTCGAACCCAGGACCTCATGCAATCAAGTTCAACAACTGAACCGCTAGACCACAGAGGCGACAGAGACCAATGTTTCTTTGTATATCGCATCTTCATAATCACCTCTGTGGTCTAGTTTGTAATATTGTATACAGCATGGCGACACATCGGTGAAAATATTTTTACCCACTTAAGCGAAATTAAGTTGAATTTTTTGACAAAACTAAATTCTAATAAGCAAATAAATTTACTGAATTGCCGATTATTTACAGAAATATCATTTTTAAACAAAAAGTTTTGTAAGTGTAGTTTCAACAAAGGACTAATGTCATCTATGTAATGTCACATGGAGAATAAATAAAAGTAAATTGAAAAAGTATTACTTTTAGAAAGAGTTCAATACAAACTGATTTCAAACAGACAACGGACTAGAAGTAGGTAGTTTTCTTCGCAAAACAAGGCGGTAAGCGTGAATAAATATTTCTATGGAATGTTAAACATTTTTTGCGATTTCTTAGTTAGATTATATTTTAAATCAGAAGCTTTAACTAACACACTAGTTTTTCAAATTACTGACCACTAGTTAGACATGTAAAATGTGTCTTCAATAAAATTCACTAACGAGGCTCCACGCTGTGTACGGCACATGCACAAGAATAATAAACCGCCTCTGTGGTGTAGCGATTCAGGTGTTGGACTTGACTGCATGAGGTCTCGAGTTCGAATTCTGGGACAGGCCACTAAAAGAAAATTTGTTTTTTCCAATTTTCTAATTAAAAAAAATGTTGGTCGGGATTGGATATGTGCCCTGTTGGCGATAAGCTTGCCACCTATCACATTGTGGGACTAAATGTCTTCGGCTAGTCGTGGGTGCCCTGGTTGTGCCTCTACCTACTTTTGCGGGATATGATGCGTGAAACTTACATTTTTACGATTTTTGCATGTGTCTGTTTTTCAGGCTAATCTCTAAAACCTTTGAACCGATGTTGACGGGACTTTCACTGTCAGATAGCTGATGTTATGAAGACAAACTTAGACGACTTTTATTTTAGATTTTTTTGTTAAATTCCACACAGATAAGGTCACAGGCACGGCTAGTTAGTTAATACTTATTTATTTAGTTTGCTATATATATTATGATACTGTCAACTAAAATGTATTTTAATATAATACTGTTACTATAATGTTAATTATAATAAACATATTGCTATAAAAGATGGCGACATATGACATTACTTAAAACAGTGGATAGCGGATAAACTAAATCCGAGCAAGCGAAACAGCGGGCAATTCCACATAATTATGTAGGCTAATTAAAGTCTAAAGCATACATCTAGATTTTGGTTTGTTACTAATTAACAGAAGAGCATTACCAAGTGTTGTAGAGATAGTTTTACGTACGAGGAAGTTAAACTTTCATTTTACATTTGTAGTTGTATTTATATTTGTAAAAAAGCTTTACAAATGTAAATTACATTTTCTCTCGTATGAACAATACACTTTATTTTTTGGTTTTAAAGGCGAACAAGCAGACGAATTTCTTGATGGAAAGAAATCACACAACCTAGAGACATAAAAGGTGATAATAGTGCGTTGCCAACCTGAGGCTGGGATGTTAGGCTTTGATCAAAAATAAGTATACCGGCTACCTTATCCTCCCAACCGGAACACGTCAACGGCAAACAACGACGTTACGGAGGCAGGAATAGTTGAG